>CAUYRB010036608.1:0-14574 GCA_963574695.1 Propithecus perrieri | reverse complement strand
TTTTCTGTATTTTTCATTATTTTCTTTTTTATCTTCATTAATTTTATTTTTATTTATTTATTTACTTATTTATTTTAGCATATTAAGGGGGTACAAATGTTTATGTTACGTATATTGCCTTTGTCCCATGCCAACATTTATTGTTTTAGGACTTTTTGATAAAAGCCATGATCCCTGGAGTTAATTAATATCTCATTGTGGTTTTGATTTGCATTTCCCTGATGATTAGAGATGTTGAGCATTTTTTCATATGTTTCTTGGCCATTAGTCTGTCTTCTTTTGAAAAGTTTCTGTTGATGTTCTTTGCCCACTTTTTAATGGGGTTGTTTGATTTTTTCTTGCTGATTTTCCTGAGTTCTATACACATCTAGTTATCGGAGATTTATCAGATGTATACCATGCAAATATTCTCTCTCATTCTGGAGGTTGTCTGCTTGCTCTCATGATAGTTTCTATGGCTGTGATCAGGTCCCATTTGTTTATTTATGTTGTCACTATGATTGCCTTTGGGGTCTTCTTCATAAATTATTTCCTTAGGCTAATATCTATGAGAGTTTTTCCAACATTTTCTTGTAGAATTCTTACAGTTTCATGTCTTAGGTTTAAGTCTATTATCCACCATCAGTTGATTTTTGTGAGAGCTGAAAGGTGCACATCCTGTTTCAGTCTTCTACGTATGGCTATCCAATTTTCCCCGCATCATTTATTGAATAAGGATTCTTTTCCCCAGTGTATATTTTTGTCTGCTTTGTCAAATATTAGATGGCTATATGAGGATGGTTTTATATCTGTGTTCTCAGTTCTGTTCCATTGGTCTATGTGTCTGTTCTGGTGCCAGTACCATGATATTTTAGTTACTATAGCCTTGTAGTATAACTTGAAGACTGGTAAATTGATGCTTCCCAATTTGTTCTTTTTGCTTAAGATTGCTTTTGCTATATGGGTGTTGTTCTCTGGTTCCAAGTAAGACATAGAATTATTTTTTCTAGATCTGCAAAAAAATGATGTTGGTATTTTAATAGGAATTGCATTGGATCTGTAGTTCACTTTGGGTGGTATAGACATTTTAACAATGTTGATTCTGCTGACCTATGAGCACGGCATGGTTTTCCACCTAATTACATCCTCTCCTGTTTCCTTCCTCGGTGTTTCATAGTTCTCTCTGTAGAGGTCTTTTACCTCCTTAGTTACATA
Source organism: Propithecus perrieri (assembly GCA_963574695.1). Taxonomy (NCBI): domain Eukaryota; kingdom Metazoa; phylum Chordata; class Mammalia; order Primates; family Indriidae; genus Propithecus; species Propithecus perrieri. The sequence continues at coordinate 13,380 of CAUYRB010036608.1, read as the reverse complement.
TATTGCTTGGTATTTTATTTTCTTTTTTGCTCTTGTGAAGGGTATTGAGTCTCTGATTTGGTTCTCAGTTTGACTGCTGTTGACATATAGGAATGTTACTGATTTCTGTACATTGATTTTGTAACCTGAGACTTTGCTGAATGTGTTTATCATTCCAGTAGTCTCATGACAGAATCTTTGGTGTTTTCCAGATATAAGATCATATCGTCAGCAAAGAGTCATAGTTTGACCTCTTCTGCCCCCATTTGGATGCCCTTGATTTCTTTGTCTTGTCTGATTCCTCTGGCTAAGACTTCTAGCACTATGTTGAATAGAAGTGGTGATAGAGGGCAAACTTGTCTGGTTCCAATTCTAAGTAGGAATGCTTTCAAATTTTCCCCATTCAGTTTGATGTTGGCTGTAGGTTTGTCATATATGGCTTTTATCATTTTTATGTAAGACCTGTCTATGCATATTTTGTTAAACATTCATATCATATGCTGAATTTTGTTGAATGCAGGCATTGAGAGGATCATTTGGTCTTTCTTTTCGCTTCTATTTATGTGGTGAATTACATTTATGGATTTGCATATGTTGAACTATCCCTGCATCTCTGGCATGAAGCCCACTTGGTCGTGATGGATTATTTTTTTGATAAGCAACTAAATTTTGTTTGTTAGGGTTTTTCTGAGAATTTTTCCTGTATATTCATAAGGAATATTGATCTGTAGTTTTCTTTTTTTGTTGATTTCTTTCCAAGTTTTGGTATCAGGGTGATAGCTTCATAAAACGTGTTGGGGAGGATTCCTTCCTTCTCAGTGTTGTGGAATAATTTCTGCTGGATAGACACCAATTCTTCTTTATAGATATGGTAAAATTCAGGTGTGAAACCATCTGGTCCAGGACTTTTCTTTTTAGGAAGGTTTTTATTACTGCTTTGATTTAGGTACTTCATATTGGTCTGTTTGGGAATTCTATTTCTTTCTGATTGAGCCTAGGGAGGCTATGTGTCTCAAAGAATTTGTCCATTTCCTCCACATTTTCAAGTTTATGTGCATAAATCTTTTTACAGTATTCATAGATGATATTTTGTATTTCTGTGGTATCAGTTGTAATTTCTCCTTTTTCATTCCTGATGGAGCTTATTAGAGTCCTTTCTTTTCTGCTTCTTATTAATCTAGAAAGAGGTGTGTCACTTTTTTTATTTTTTCATAGAACTAACTTTTTCTTTTATTAATCTTCTATACAGTTTTTTTGTTATCAATTTCATTTAGTTCTGCTCAGATCTTGGTTATTTCTTTTCTTCTGCTGGGTTTTGGGTCAGTTTGCTCATCTTTTTCCAGTTCTTTGAGATAGTTCATTAGATTGTTGATTTGTGATCTTTCTGTCATTTAGATGTAGGCATTTATGGATATAAATTTTCCTCTCAGGACTGCTTTAGCTGTGCCCCACAGATTTTTATAACTTTTGTCTCCTTTATCATTTAGTTCAAAGAATATTTTGATTTCCTTCTTAAAGTCCTCCTTAACCCAGTAATCATTCAGCAGAAGGTTGTTTAGTTTCCATGACTTTGTGTAGAGATGAGAGTTTCTGTTGGAGTTTATTTCTAATTTTATTCCACTGTGGTCTGAGAAGATTCATGGCATAATTTATATTTTTTTAAATTTTTTTAAGACATGCTTTGTGGCCTAGGATATGGTCAATCTTAGGGAATGTCCCATGAGCTGATGAGAAAAACGTATATTCAGTGGTTTTTGGACAGAATGTTCTGTAAATATCAGTTAGGCTCATTTGTTCTAGAGTTCTATTTAAGACGATTATTTCTTTGTTTATTTTCTGTTTGGAGGATCTGTTCTGTTCTGTCAGAGGGGTTTTGAAGACCCTGGCTATTACCATGTTGCTGTTTATCATTTCATTTAGATCAAGTAGTATTTGCTTTATGAATCTGGGTGTACCTGAGTTAGGTGCATAAATATTTAGAATTGTTATTTATTCTTGTTGAATTATACCCTTCACCATTATCTATTGACTTCTTTGTCTTTCATTACTTTTGTTGGTTTCAAGACTAAGTTATGCGAAATCAGAACTGCTATGCCAGCTTTCTTTTGGTTTCCATTTCCATGAAATATTGTTTTCCATCCCTTCGCCTTGAGTCTGAATGCATCCTTGTGGGTTAGATGTATTTCCTGAAGACAGCAGATACTTTAGCTTATGTATATGTATCCATTCAGCCAGCCTATGTCTCTTTAGTGGGCAGCTCAAGTCATTCATATTTATTGATAAAATTGATGAGTGGGGCAGATTTCTATTCCTCCTGTTGAGTTAAATTTACTTGCTTTGCTTTCTCTCTTGGGTCATTTTGGTATCTGGACTTTTACCTTTAGCTTTTGGATGGTTTTACACTGGTGAGTGTTTGTTGTGCTGTTCCATGTGCAATGATGTTCTGAGTACTTCCTGTAGGGCAGGTCTTGTCTTCATGAATTCCCTCAGACTTTGTTTGTCTGAGAAGGTCTTTTTTTCTTCTCCTTTGTATGAGGAACTTAGTTTTGCAGAGTACAGGATTCTAGATTGGGCTTTATTCTGTTTGAGAAGAGTGAGAATGGGGCCCCAGTTTCTTCTGGCTTGTAAGGTCACAGTTTAGAATTCTGTAGTTAGTCTGATGGGTTTTCCTTTGTAAGTTACCTGCTTCTTTCACCTTACAGCTTGTAGGAGGGCCTCTTTCATGTTTATATTGGTCAGTCTGATGACTCCGTGCTGTGGTGTCTTCCTGATTGCAATGAATCTCCCAGGAGTCCTTTGAGCTTCTAGATACCTGGATATCTAGATTTCTAGCAAGCCCAGGGAAATTTTCCTCCATTATATCCTCAAATACGTTACCCAACCCTGTATATTATCTTCTTTACCCTCAGTGATGTCTATAATTCTCCTGTTAGGCCTCTTAACATAATCCCACATTTCTTGTAGGCTTTGATCTTTTATTTCTCTGCTCTATCTCTGCAACTGACTTGTTTAATTGAAAGGTGTTATCTTCAATCCCTAGGATTCTTTCTTCTGTTCCATCTACTCTATTCTTAAGGCTTTCCACTCTTTTGTAATTCCTTGAATAAATTCTTCATTTCCAAATGTTCTGATTGATTTTTCTTTAGCAAATTTTTCTTGCAAGTCCTGGGTTGTTGTTGTTGTTGTTGTTGTTGTTGTTGTTGTTGTTCTTCTTCTTCTTCTTCTTCTTCTTCTTCTTCTTCTTCTTCTTCTTCTTCTTCTTCTTCTCCTTCTCCTTCTCCTTCTCCTTCTCCTTCGCCTTCACCTTTGCCTTCTTCTACTTCTTCGTGTGTGTTTGTGTGTGTGTGGTTTCTTTGTGTTGGGTATCTGTTTTCTCTTACATATCATTGAGTGTTCTTATAATTCACATTCAAAATTCTTCTTCAGTCATTTTAGTATTCTGAATTTGTTGATATCTATTGCTAGAGAGCTGGTGTTCCCCTTTGGGGGTGTCCTTTCAGTCTGATTCTTTATACTTCCAGAGTTCTTTTGTTGATTCCTTCCCATCTGGAGCAGCTGTTGCTTCTTACCCTTGGATTTTCATTTAGATAGTGACACACTCAGTTTAGTCTCTGAGACAGTAGGTGGTGCTTTGGGTGAGATTCAACCACACCATTTGTTGCTGGTCTTCAAGCCTCTCAGGATTTTGGCCCTGCCGATGCCTTTCTCCTTCCATTTCTGCTCCACAACCTCTTCCCATGCAGTCTCCTGTAGGTTCAGGCATACTCCCTTTTGACCTTCATCTGATCTGTTTGTCTACCTGTTTGTTTTTTTCACTTTTATCTAAAATCTTTCCTTCTTGCAGAGACACTCTAGCTGTAGGTGTTTCTCATCCACCATCTTTCCTCTCCCTTCAATTATTTTCTATATTTTAAATTAGTGCCAAATTTATAGACCAAATGGTATTTGATTGTTGTTAAATTAGCATTTTAAATGCTGTTGAGATTTAATTATGGTATTCAAATGCTTACTTGTTTTAATTGGATGTTTACTTTGTGAAATTTTAATACTTCTATTTAACCTTGGAATAGTATGATCTCTTTGTATGTTCCAAAATAGTATTGTTCCTTGGCACATGTTATAAATATTTTTTATTAATTTATTTGTTTTTTCAAATGCTTTAAATTTCTTTCTGTTTGATATAATATTTTATTAGACAAAAATGTTCATAACCTATATACAACTTATTAAGCATAATGTAATTAGCACATATAAATCTATATAATATATGTAATATATTATCTATAATATAAATCCACCAGGAAACTGGATTTTTGTCGACCACTTTTTTCTACTTATGTTTTCATCTTCTCTTCCACCTACCTGCCACCCCCACCAGGGATCATGTCTGTCCTGAATTGTGCTTTTCTCATTACCTTACTTGCTAATATAATACATACAAATGTAGATGCAGAAATAATGTGTTGTCTAGTTTTGCTTATGTTAAATTTTATAAAATATCCCACTGCATTTAATGTTCAGGGACTTGCTTTTATATTTTAATATTATATTTCTAAGCTTCATCTCTGTTATTGCAATAGCTATAATTTAGTTTTTACTCATGTAAAATATATTATCTTGTATAAATAAATATTCCCAATGATTTTATCAATTTCCTCTCAATGGTCATTACTGTTTTCAAAAGTACTGGTATAAATATTCTTGGATATATCTCTGGTGCATATTTCTGGGAGCTTATCTAAGGTCTACGGATAGGAGTGGAATTCCAGGTGCTGGGCTGTACCTGTCTTCAATTTTTCCAGATAGGATGAATCTCATTAGCAATGTATATGTATTTCCAATGATCCATATCCTCTCTAACATTTGAAATATTTAGAGATCTGAATTTTTGCCAATTAAGAGAGTATAAAATTAGATCTTGTTATTCTAATTTTCAGTTTCCTAAATATTAATGTTTAGGCTTCTTTCCATATAATTAATGATCATATGTTTTGTTTCTTTCTGTGAGGTGTCAGTTCAAGTCATTTGCCCACTTTGTCTATTTTTCTAAATATATATATTTCTTAAAATATAATCTAGATACTAGCCAGTAGTCATAATTTGTGTTGCAAATATATTCTCCAAGTTTGTGACTTATCCTTTTACTGTTTAAATAGTGTTTTTTGAAGAACAGAAGTTCTTAATTTATCAATCTTTTGAAAAATATTTAGTACTCTGCATTTTGTTTAAAAAAAATTATTTACTCAAAGTCAAAATGACTATTTTCCCCTCTAAATGTTTAAAATGTTGCTTTTAGTATATGTCTGCAAATTTCCAAATTATATTTTTTATGATATAAGATATGCATCTAATTTAATTTCTTCTAAATAAGTAATCATTTAACCTAGTATAATTCATTATAGACACTTTCCTTTCTAGGCTGATTTGAATTGCCATTTATACTATATATCATAGTTTGGAGGCAAATTATTTTGTTCCAATTAGCAATTTGTGTATGCCTGCACCAATACATCACTGTCTTAATTACTCTAGCTTGCTAATATGTTTTTATGTATACACGGGCATGTACACCAAATTTATTCTTTTTATTCAGAAATGGCTATTGTCACTCTTTTATTATTCCATATAAGTGCTGGAATCTGCTTGAAAATTTACTGAAATCACTGTTGGAATTTTGATTAGCATTGAATTTATAGTCTACTAAGGGAAGAATGACAGTCTTTATAATATGGATGCTTCTTATTACTGAATTTGCTATATAAGGTCCACTTATGTATTCTTTATCATATCTCAATAATGTTATATAATAAAGCTATATAATCCCTTAAATACAGATCTTACTTTTGTTAGATTTTTGATATTAATAATAATTTTGTTGCTATTATAAATATTTGCTTCAAATCATATTCACTAAATATTACTAAAAAAGAGAAAAGAAATTATTATTGTTATTGTATATTGAAATTCTAGCCAGCCCAATTGCCATCCTTTCCTATTATATCTAATATATATTTTCAAGTAAAAACTTATAAGAATAACATCTATTGGATGTTGGGCAGGGGGGTGGGGGGAGGTGGGGACAGGTATTTGCATACACAAAGAGTGCAATGCGCACCACCCAAAGGATGGACATATTTGAAACTTGGACTTGGGGGGGAGGGGGGAGAAGGGCAACATACGTAACCTAAACATCTGTACCCCCATAATATGCTGAAAAAAAAAAACTTATATCTGAAATAAAGGCAATTCAGTTTCTTCCTCTACAGTTCTTATGCTTTTAATTTCTTTTCCTTGGTTTATTGCGCTAGCTAGACTCTCCAGTACAATACTAAATAGAAACAATAGTAATGGATATCTTTTTCTTATTCTTGACTTTAAGGGAATGTTTCCAGTGTTCTCTTTTAAAGATTATTCTTGGTGCATTTCTTTATATATCACTTAGAGGGAAGAATTTTATTTCTATTCCTAGTTTTTAAAGAATGAATAGGCCTTGAATTTTATCAAATTATTTTACTACATCATTGAAATGATTATATGAATTTTTCCCCTGAATCTATTAATGTGGTACATGATAGATTTTTCTATCGTCAAACCAAATTTACCTGTGATAAACCTAAGAGTTATTGAATTTTTAAATATTTTTGCTGAATTTGGTGTTCTAATTTTAGTTTTATTTTTACTTTGAAAGTCATAAACTCACCAAAAAAAAATGTGTAAGAAAGAGAGAGAATGCAATAGAGGCCACAGTCATTTTATTAATATAACCTAATTTCAGGAGTAACATTCCATTATTTCTACATTCTTTTGGGAGGGGGTTAATTTATTCAGGATATTATGGGGTACAAATATTTTGGTTACATGTAATGCATTTGCACCGCCCAAGCCAGGGCTACAAGCGTGTCCCTCCCCAATACAGTGTGTTCCACTTCCATTAGTTGTGGGTTTACCACACCCCACCCACCACCACGAACACCCAATGAGTACTACTACCATGTGAACAACTTAGTGTTCGTCAGTTAGTACAAATTTGATGGCGAGTACATGTGGTGCATGTTTTTCCCTCCTTCTGTATTATTTTAATAATTAGTGAATCACCATGCACAAGTGCATAAATACCAGGAAGCAGGAATCAGTGGGGACCATGTTAAGGACCATCTCCTACAACCTGCCATTTGACTTCCAGTGGTTCTTGTTTCTCCCACATACAGAATACACTTGTTCCTTCCCAAGGCAGGTCACCAAATCTTATCTCATAAAATCAGCTCAAAATCCAGAATTTCATCATCTAAATCAGGCTAAAATATTTATTGAGATTACTGTTACAGAACAGAATATAAATTTTAAAAGAATTGACAGTAGTAGAATTATAACATGATCAGCAAAAATTGGGAAATGTAATAAGATGTAAATTTTCATACCTGGAGTCAATACCAACAGTAAAAATTTAAATCACAAAATTAAAAGGACAGCAATACATTATAAATAATGTCTTCCATTATCATTTTGTTATTGTAGAGCAATATTTTAGAAATCAATATTTTTACATGCTAAAAAGAAAAATTTTTATCAGAATAAAGGGATTAATTTATCAAGCTTTTGTAAAAATTTGGTTACAGTAGAAATATCAATACATTGAAAAATCTCCTAAATTAATGGGCTAAAAAATAGAAATGGCAAATGTCAGCTGCATTAGAATATGTGCGTGTGTGTGTGTGTGTGTGTGTGTGTGTACCAAGTATAATTTTAAGAACTTTAATTAGATTTAAGAGTTATATAATGTGAGCACAGGTATTAGAATGCCCCCACAAGCTTCAACTAAAAATTAAAATGTACATCTAAAAAGAAATAGAAAAAAAAAAAGAAATAGGAAACAGCATCAATCCTGGGAAATATAAGGAAACCAAAATTTCTAGTTATTCCCATGAATATACTATAGTATAGGCAAGACCAGATTGAATGAAGATTCATGGTTAACTCACAATTCATTTTCAGAGGTAGCGGTGTGACATCTTGTGAAAAATACATTGTATCTGAGCCATTAGGGACTGAAACTCAGAACTGGGAAGGCTTTCCTATTGTATTCTGTCTCCCTCTGTTTCTCTCTGTGTCTCTCTGTCTCTCTCTCTCACTTTTTTTTCCTCTCTCCTCTCCCTTTCTCTTTTTTCTCTTTTTCATTCTCTTTATTGCTTCTCTTTCTACCTTTGTCTCACTTTCCCTTACTGTCACACCTTCTCACCATGATCATAAGCATAAAACTCATCACCATAAAGTTTTATGTTGCAAATGCATGGTTCCTTTGCTCTTTTCTTCCCTCACATTTGTTTCTCAATTAAATTCTTAGTCTGCTACTCAAAATTTTGGCTTGTAAGTAGGGTTTATGCTAACTTCACTTAGTCTCAGGGCTTCAATGAAAAATCCATCCAAGTTATTGTCCATTGTTCTTATTTCAAATTTTTTTCTGCATATTATGGGGGTACAAATGTTTAGGTTACATATATTGCCCTTGCCAGCCCTCCCCCGCCCCAAGCTTATTTCAAATTTTTAAGAAAGGGTCTATGAATAGTCAATGGCCATCTGAAGGACTGACTTCCTGAGGTGATTGTTCACATCTAGTCCAAATAGCTGTGACTAAGAAAGGTTGAATAACATATTACAATCATGGACAACTAGGTCTCCTCTAGCAAGGCTTGTAGAATATATTTAAAATAGTTGAGGCTAGAAATACTCAAAAGTATTTAACTATGTAGATTTTATTGAATAGGTTATAAATGTGAAGATTATTATGTTACTCTTACATGGTGATTTCAATTATTAAGTTAAAAAATATAAAATATCACCTTCAAAAATGTGAGGTAATAATATAATACTCAGGTATAGATTATTTTGAAACTGACTAGCCAAGGGACTTTCTTGTCATCCAACCTGTGAAAAAGCTAACATTCTCTTTTCTATGGTTTGTATTGGTGGGATTCTCATCAACAGGAAAAATTTCTTCCAACTCTTTTCATTTTCACTTTGGAAGGCAAAACAAAACTATGTTGTGAGGTGGTTTCTATTTTTCTATGGTCAAAGTGAAAGCCTTTCAACTCAAATTTGCTCAGTTTTCTTTTCCCTCCACTTTAAGTTCTAATAATGACATTTAGGCTAAATTATCATCATCCATCTCAGCTACTTATATTATTTCTGCCACCTCTAATTTGTGTCTCTGTCTTTCTTGCAGATGGAACAGATTTGGAGTTGAGGCTGACTAGTGGAGACAGTCCCTGCTCTGGGAGAGTAGAGGTGAAATTCCAGGGAGAGTGGGGAACTGTGTGTGATGATGGTTGGAACAGTGCTGCCATGACTGTTGTGTGCAAACAGCTAGGATGTCCGTTTTATCATACCACACTTGGTCTTGGAAAAGCCATGCCTGGACATGGACAAATTTGGCTTGATGATGTTTCCTGTTATGGAAATGAGTCAGCTCTCTGGGAATGCCAACACCGGCAATGGGGAAGCCATGACTGTAGTCACAGAGAAGATGCTGGCGTGGCCTGTTATGGTAAGAGTCTAACCAGAGTAAGAAGGTAAGTCCTACCCTCAAAAGGCATCCGCTGGAAGCCAGAAGTTTCTATTCTGACTTCAATTTTGTCTGAGAGTTGGAGAAAATACTTTATATATTCTATCCTTTTTCTCACTTCCAAAGTAATGTCCAATTATTTTTCTTTGTTATAGCTATAAATGAGTTTAGAAAGAAATGAAGGAAGGAGGGAGGAGAAGAGAGAGGGAGAGAAAGGGGAAGAGAGAGAGAGAGAGAGAGAACACTATAGTTACCAATGTAGTGTCTTTTTTATACTTATAATTGAGTTTAGAAAGAAATTGTAAATAGGGAATAGCTTTGATTTAGGTTCCTTTTCTTATGTACTGAGTACACTGAAAGAACAAATATTTTGAAAATAATGAGACATAGAATCAAAGCAAAATGATAAAGAATATAATGGTAATTATTGGTTTTTCATCCTAGCATTTTTTTTGCTTATGTATTTGTGTTTAGGAAAAAAGTCTCACATACACTCTCTTTAGGTCTTTTCAACAGATTTCTTATTATTTTTGGTAACTTATTTATAACAGGGCTATCTCCTAAGCATCCTTTTGATTTTATATCAGACTCAAACTTGGGTCCATTTCTGACGTGTCTTTTTGTCTTTCTTATAGATAAAACCAATCTGGATTTGAGGCTGTGGGGTGGAAGCAGCTCCTGTTCAGGAAGAGTGGAGGTGAAATTCCAAGAAATTTGGAGGACAGTATGTGATGATGGTTGGAACTTGAATGTTGCTGCTGTGGTGTGCAGGCAACTGGGATGCCCATCTTCTTTCATTTTTTCTGAAGCCATTGCTAACACAGTTACATTTGTCCCCATTTGGCCGCATGATATTTCCTGCCATGGGAATGAGACAACACTCTGGAATTGCAGACACAGTGGATGGGGATTTCACCACTGCAGTAACCATAAGGATGTCAAATTAACTTGTGCTGGTAAGAGCCCAAGACATCATGGGGAAGAAAGGAACAATTTGGGAACAATATGTATAGAAGGGAAAGGGAAAGGCCAATCATTTTCTGGAGAAGAAATCATTAAGGCCAATCATTATCTCTGGCTGTAAGAAACTTCTGTTACTCCTGAAATTACTCCATTCTGGATTTATCCTAAATACTCTTCCTGATCTGCTATCCCTAACAAATCCAAAGCACATTATGAGTTTTAACGTTTCCTGATCCCTCAGCAGCATTCCACAGACTGACAAGTCCCTTTTCCTAAAAACATTTTTCAAGGAACTTCTTGACACAATATTGTAATTTTCCCTTCTTTCTCTGCGGTCACTCATTCTCATCCTTACTTACACATTTTGCCTATTCTTTCCAACTACCAAAACTCAGATGTCATCAGGCCTAGGCCCCTGATCTACTCATTCTGCACCCTCTCCCTTGGCAATCTACTTTCATAGCTTCAACTAAAATTCCATTCCAGATACCTCTTAAAAGCTCTAGATACACATATCTGTGTGACTATGAAATGTCCAAAATGTACCTGAACCTTAACATTTCTACAAATAAGATTATCATTATCCCTCTACTCATCCTCCAATCTTCTTAAGCTCAGTAAGTGGCACTATCACCCACTCGATCACTCAAGTCAGAAATCTAGGGGGTCAGTTTTAAGTCCTTACTTTCCCTGTAAACACACTACATTCATTACATCACCAGACAAAAAGACCACTATTAACATATTTTTAAATATGGCTTATTTTCACTATTTCCATAGCAGTCAATACACAACAAGCAGTGATCACCCACCACCTCTATGAAGCCACTAAGGAAAGGAAAACCTCCTCCCATTGGCCTCTGTGCATCCATTATTACCACCCCAAATCTATTCCCCACACTGCAACTGAAGTGTTCTTTTCTGAAACACATTCATTTTACCTTAAAATAACATTCAAAATTCTTGATTCTCTACAAGATGTTCCTACTCTGCCCTTTTCTGTTCTAACTCTGCTCTGTTCTTTCATGTACCCGATATTCTCTAGCCCACCTCAAAACATTGAGACATTCTGTTCCTCTACTTAGAGAAAACTCTTCCTCCTTCATTTCTCTTTGCTAAATTTTGGTCATCCTTCATCATCTTAAAGAGTACTTTCCCAGGGAAATCTTCCCTAAACATAATCATAACCTATTATATACTATCATAATACTCTATCCTAATTCTTCATTGTGTTAATCACCTTTTAATTATTTGATTAGTTTCTCTCCTTCTCACAAGTACGTTAATGCCAGAAAAATGGAAATCATTTTAAAGTACTTTATTGCTAGCAATTAGCATAGTTTTCAACAATTTTAGGTGATCTATGTATTTTATGGTTTAGCCGATTAATTTATTAGATGTTCAGGGAGATGGGAGAGGCATAGAAGATATATTTTTTAGTTCTTGTTCTTAGAATCCAATTCCTCATTTACCTTTTTTTTATGTTTAGAATTTTAGGAAGCTACAAAGTTCTTTAATTTCTAAATGACCTGTCTCCCATTTGCTAATGGAGTTCTTCCTACCAAAAAATGGATAATAATCTGAAAGGATTAAATGACTCAAGGTGTTTTAAAGTTGGGGAGAACACTTAGAACCTTCTGTGAGGTCTTTTGATTTCTCTTATTCTCTCTTCTACAAACATCTGTAGATTTATAAACTCTGATGAATGTTTTTAAAGAAAGACACAGGTTATTATAAGATTATTTAATAGGATGACTTACTCAGTGTGAATATTCAGAATTGGCTTCACCGAAACCTAAAGCATTAGAAGCAATTTTTCAAACAGTATTTCAGCCAAAGAGAAAAGCACAATACTCCTAAAGTATTGGGTGGCTTCCAAGAATAGAAAGAATGCTGGAGTAACTAGAGCTTAATGAGCAAGGTTGAGTGATAATTGGTGAGACTGTGAGCTGGTGCTAGAGACTGGGGAGCTATAGCAAGAGTTTTAGACTTTGCCCTAAGAGCCAAGGGTATTCTTTGAAGGATTTTATACATATAATAACTATGGTAAAAATTGATTATTAAAATACCATGTGAACTGACTGAATGGAGAATAACTTAATGGGAGCCAAGTTGGATGCAGAAATAAGTTAAGCTTCTGAAAGAATCCAGGTAAGAGATGATAGTGGTTTGACTTGGGCAATAATAGGAAGATAGAGATAAGTGGATGGGTTGGAGTTATATCTACAAAGTAGAATTAATAGCACCAGGAGAACTGAAAGTAAAAGTGAGGGAGAAGGAAGGTTAAGAATTCTTCCCAAATTTTTTATGTGCTCAACTAAGTGGCTAGTAGTAGCATTTAAAAGAAAGATGATGATTATAATGTTAGAACATTTTTTAGTTATTTGGGAAATACAGAGGTGGATATCCCACTGGAAATTATAGACAAAAGGTCTGAATTAGAGATATAAATCTGGTAGATGTCAGCATATCAATAGTGCTTGATGCCTTTTTAATTGACCAATTCTTAAAATGTTTTAGAGGAATCAAGGCAAATATATATATTTTTTTTAAATTTATTCTATTTATTGATTGTATTTGGAAACAGAAATATTGAGTGGCTATCAGTATTGACATAAACAACCTGACATAGTAGAATATGCTTTCAAGATTAGGCTAAAGAAAAGCTAAGCATATTTTCATAACAGACATACACTTGATTCTCAAAGTGCAAACTTATGCCAGTTTTAAAAAACTTAGTTTAGTAAAACATTACAATCTCTATAAAAAAGTATTCAAATTGTACTCTAATAAAACTAACTTTTTCCCCTAATTAATAGCTCATTTTTTTTGTTTTGTTTATTTTTTTTTTCTTTTTCTTTTATTTCAGCATATTATGG
>CAUYRB010036607.1:0-43735 GCA_963574695.1 Propithecus perrieri | reverse complement strand
GTAGCTCACAGCAACCTCAATCTCCTGGGCTCAAGCGATCCTCCTGCCTCAGCCTCCTGAGTAGCTGGGACTACAGGCGCTGGACAATGCTGGTTAATTTTTCTATTTTTAGTAGAGACAGGGTCTCGCTCTTGTTTGGGCTGGTCTTGAACTCCCGAGATAAAGCAATCCTCTCACTTCGGCCTTCCAGAGTGCTAGGATTACAGGCATGAGCCACCATGCCCAGCCTTGGCCTATTTTTTTAATTGGCTTATGTATCTTTTTGTTATTAAGTTGTAAAGGATATGTGTATATATGTATGCACATACACACACATGTATATGTAGGTATGTGTGTGTATTCTGGATAAAAGTCCTTTAACAGATACACGATTTGATAATATTTTCACCAATTCTGTGGATTGTCTTCTCATTTTCTTGATGGTATCATTTGTAGCATGAAAGTTTTTAATTTTTATGAATTCCAATATATTTATTTTTTTCTTTTATCACATGTGTTTTTGGTGTCATACCTAAAGGCCTTTTCCCAATCCAAGGTCATGAATATTAATCCGTATATTTTCTTCTGAGAGTCTTATAATTGTAGCTCTTACATTTAGGTCTATGATCTGTTTTGGGTGAAGTTCTGTGTATGGTGTAAGAAAGGGGTCCAATTTCCTTCTTTTGATTGTAGATATCTGGTTGTTTAGAACCATTTGTTGAAAGGACTGTTCTTTCCCCAGTGAATTGTCCTGACTACCTTGCCGAAAAGCAATTGGCTATACATGCATTCTGGACTCAATTCTTTTCCACTAAGCTGTATGTCTATCTTTATGTCAGTACCACATGGTCTTGAATAATTTAGCTTTGTAGTAAGTTTCAAAATCAGGAAGCTTGAGTCCTCCAACTTTGTTTTTCTTTTCCAAGGTTGCTTTGGCAATTCTGGGTCCCTTGAATTTCTATATGAATTTTAGGATCAGTTTGTTAATTTCTGCAAAGAAAAAAATCCAGCTGGGGTTTTAATGGGAATTGCATTGAATTTGTAGATCTGCAGATAGTTTTACTTCTTTCTTTTCAATACACATTTCTTTAATTTCTTTTCTTGACTAAGTTCCCTGTGAAGAATTTCCAGTACAATATTGAATAGAAATGGAGAGAGTGGACAGGCTTGTCTTGTTCCCAATCTTAGGAGGAAAATGTTACCTTTCACCAGTAAGTAAGATACTGGCTGTGAATTTTTCTTAGATCAGTTTGAGGAAATCCCCTTCTATTCCTAGTTTGTTGAATGTTTTTCATCACAAAAGAGTGTTAGATACTGTCAAATGCATTTTATGCATCTATTGAGATGATAATGTGGTTTTTGAGCTTTATTTTGTTAATATGGCATATTACATGAATTGTTTTTCATATGTCAGGCCCACCTTGCATTCCTGGTTGGTCATGGTGTATACTCCTTTTTATATTAATATGTTGCTATATTTGGTTTGCTAGTATTTTGTTCGGGGTTTTGTTTCTATATTTATCAGGGATATTGGTTTCTAGTTTTCTTTTCTTGTAATATCTTTATTGAGTTTTGGTATCAGGGTAATATTGGCCTCATAGAATGTGTTTTGCCTATTTTTTTACATACATACATTCGCCGTATATATTATTACAAACCAAACAATGTTATCATTTTGCTTCAATAATCAAACACAAGTCAGAAAAATAAAGAAGAAAAATCTATTGCATTTACCCATATTTTTACTCTTTCCATTGTTCTTCCTAATGTTACGTGATTCTTTCTTTTACTATTTTCTTTTTCTTCCAGGAACATCCTTTAGTCATTCTTTCAGGGTAAGTCTGCTGGTAACAGATTCTCTTTGCTTTTCTTCATCTCATCAAGTCTTGATTTCCTCTTCATTATGGAAGAGTATTTTTGCTGGACATAGAATTCTAGGTTGACCATTCTTTACTTTTAGCACTTGCAAACTGTGCTACTTCCTTCCAGCCTTCATAGTTTCTGATAGGAAATTCTCTGTCATTTGAATTGTTGTTCCCATCCCATTCTCCCACACTAGGTATAAAAAAAAAAAAAACAAAAAGAAAGATAAATTGTTGTTCCCTTAAAGGTAAGGTGTCATTTGTCTCATGTTCTTAGTATATTTTTCCTCATCTTTAGTTTTCAAAAGTTTGACTATGGTATGTCCAAGTGTGGAATTGTTTGAGTTTCTCTTTGGAATTTGCTTTGTTTCTTGAATATGTATTTTGCCAAGTTTGGGGAATGTTCAGCCATTTTCTAAAAATACTTTTTCAGCCCTAACCTCTTTCTCCTCTCCTTGTGGGACTCTGATGACATAAATTTAATTCTTTTGTTATAGTCCCACAGTTCCCTGTGTCTCTGTTCATTTTTTTTTTTCAGTCTATTACTTCTCTTTGTTGTTCAGATTGGGTTATTTGTAGTCTATTTTCAAGTTTACTGATTTCTCTTTTCTCTTCATTATTTTATTGAGCTTATCTATTGAGTTTTTCTTTTCTTTTTTGGTTATTACAATTTTCAGTTCTAAAATTTCCATTCGTTTCATATTTATAACATTAATTTTTTTTCTGAGACTTGTTGTTTTTTCACTTGTTTCAGGCAGGTTCACACTTGTTGAAGCATTTTTATGATGGCTGCTATAAAATCCTTGTCAGATAATTCCAACATCTGTGTCTTCTCAGTAGGATTACACGCCTGTAATCCTAGCACTCTGGGAGGCCGAGGCGGGTGGATCGCTCAAGGTCAGGAGTTCGAGACCCAGCCTGAACAAGAGTGAGACCCTGTCTCTACTAAAGAATAGAAAGAAATGACCTGGACAACTAAAAATATATATATATAGAAAAAATTATCTGGGCATGGTGGCACATGCCTGTAGTCCCAGCTACTCGGGAGGCTGAGGCAGGAGGATCACTTGAGCCCAGGAGTTTGAGGTTGCTGTGAGCTAGCCTGACGCCACGGCACTCTAACCCAGGCAACAGAGCCAGACTCTGTCTCAAAAAAAAAAAAAAAAAATCTTATGAGGCAAGTATTATTATCCCCATTTTTATGAGACTTGGAGAGCAGAGAGGCTATTTGCCTAGGTCACATAATTAATAAGCGGTAGAATTAAAATTTAATTTAATCAATTTTCTCCAGTTCCAGAGCTTGCCAGGATTCACTGATGCTGGCCATGGTGAGCTGATTTGCCTAAATGATTAATAGGCTCATCCGTTGTCATAAACGAAGGGCTGAATTAGAACATTTCCTTTCTCAGTACCAGCAGATAGCATATAGGAAAAACCAGTCCATCTGTTGGTTCCAATTTCAATATTCAGCTATTAATAAATGGTAATTGAGAAAACCAATTAAGGATGCCAAATTTTGGCCTTAATTGTAGACTATTAAAAACCCTCAAGTCAATATCTAGTTTAAAAACTTATAAATATATATATTTTTTTTTTACAAGAACTGCATTCTAGAAATAATGATCAAATCTGGCAGAAAACAAACTGAGTTCTATCAAATCAGGGTTTGGGTGGGGTTGAATGTGACTAATGCTTTTTTACTCTAAGGGATTAAAAAAAAGTCTTTTGCTTTTTAAAAATTTTTACTCAAGTCCTTTAGAGATGGACCACGATAACCATTCAAACCTTCTGCTATGATGACAATGCACTGAAATACTCAGAGGAATGAGCCAGACAGATACTACCTTTCTAATCTCATTTAATATAATAATTACAACTTGAATCTGAGCTGAGGGAATTATATCAATTGCACAGAGTCAAATGGCAGCAAAACCAGGTTTTATTCTTCACACCTAGACCGTCATTAGCCAACTTCCCGTGGAGAGTCTTGGGAGAATGAAGAATGTCATAAATTAGCGCAGGTGATCTTCATGCAAAGTGAACAAAGGTGTGCAATAGTGTGGAATAGGTGTGGTAAAAAGAATATTCATCTAATGCTTTGGAAGTCTTGTTTGAGAATTTGTCTGTACATGTGCAAAGATAAATTAGACAGGCCTGAAAGTTTCAATTTGGCTAATTTACTACAGTTTATTAGAATGACCTCGACTAGGGAGAGATCAATTATTTCCAGTTGCTTTTCCATGGTGTCATTTGAAGAGCGCATATTGGCCTTTGTGTCACCTGCTAAAAGGGGTGGTGTGTGGAAATTATGAGGTCTTGTTAGACGTAAGTTAGGTCATAATGAAAATACAAAAATTCAACTTGAATGTGTGGTGTTAATTGCAACAGGATTTTGATAAAACAGAAAGCCTATTATATCTAAAAGATGAAGACTATCTCCTTAACCAGACATCCCACTGCCGTTAATGTTTATTTTTATTTTTGTAAATTAATAAGCAGTGTATTTATTCAGAGAAAAGACAGTAACTCATCAAGTAGTTTTCTCATAAAGCTAAAAAAGAAAAATTATTTGACAACCACTCGTTGCAAATAACATAAGCATATACTCATATGAGAAAGTGTTTGGGGGAAATCCTTTTGCCTACAGAATACTGAATAAAATTTTTTTTTAAATTGTTGTGCTCTGTCCCTCTGGAAATCATTAAACATTTTCTCCAGATGAGAAAGCTTGTTATCTTCATTTCTTCATGAATTATTGAAAAAGTGAGATGAGTAACACCGCAGGTGTCAGTTGCATGGTAGGCTGACATACGTGCAATTTGCTGTTACCTCTAGGTAAAGGTTAACGCAACACTGATGAGGTTTGTTGGAGATAAAGTTAGAAAGTGTAGCCAAAGCATGAAAAATGCAAAAGAATCTGATTAAATTTGCTTCCTCCAAAGAGATGAGATTTTATGTGTAGGAGCTAGGATGATTTATAGGCAATAAATATTTGTTTGTTGTACTCAAAATTGTAAATAAAACATTTATTTTTGAAAAAAATTTTAAAAATTAATATAAAAATTTTGAGAAATGGAATAGAGAAATAAAATGACTCACAACATATTCAGTGGCAGACTATATATATCCATTGATTATAGTACTTGTGTATAGTACTTGTGTATTATATATATAAAACTTTGGAAGATAAGAAAATTTGACACTATGCTTTGAGTTACTTTTTTTTTTTTTTTTTTTTGGACAGAGTCTCACTATGTTGCCCAGGCTAGAGTGCCGTGGCATTGGCCTAGCTCACAGCAGCCTCAAACTCCTGGGCTCAAGTGATCCTCCTGCCTCAGCCTCCTGAGTGGCTACGACTACAGGCATGCGCCACCATGCCCAGTTAATTTTTTCTCTATGTTTTTAGTTGTCCAGCTAATTTCTTTCTATTTTTAGTAGAGACAGGGTCACGTTCTTGCTCAGGCTGGTCCTGAACTCCTGAGCTCAAACGGTCCTCCCTCCTCGGCCTTCCAGGATGCTAGGATTACAGGCGTGAGTCACCACACCTGGCCATTATATGTAGTTTAACCATTTTTGAAGAATATCAAAATTGGTGAGTATAGCTGTGAAACTGGTAGATTTGTTTTCCATGCTATTGCGAAAATAGAGTAAGATACTGGGAGAAAATATTTACAACCTCATATATTACATTTAGTATAAAAGAATACTTAGAAAGTAGTAAGAAAAAACAAATCCATTGAGAAATGGGCAAAATATGTTAAATAATATGAACATGTTCAACCTCAATTGTAGTTAATGAAATATAAATTCAAACAAGATGAAATATATTTTTCCCATTGAGTTGGCCAAAAAATTGTATAATATTCAGGGTTATTTGTGAGGGTATGGGAATATAGTTGCTATTGATGGAAACATAAAATGATATAGCTTTTTAGAGAACGATTTAAATGTGTAAATCCTTTCACCTCACAATTAGACTTACGGAATCTATCCTATAAATATATTCATACACAGGCACAAAGACATTTGTAAATGGATGTTCATGGCAGACTTGTTCATAATATCAAAAAAGGTTATATCTAAATGTCGTTTTTAAGGTAATGTTTTGGTTTTATAGACTGTGATGAATTCATTACTCAGATAGCTTTACATTAGGGGACCATATAATTTATTGTCAAAGTAGACTACTTTTAATAGTAAAAGACAGCACCCTTAATAATTAATCCAGGAAAATAGGGTAAACCTAAATGTATGATCACTGAACTTATTATGTACTGATGTGGAAAAATGTTCAAAATACATTGTTAGGTGAAGAGAGCACTTTACCAAAAAATACATATATGTATGTTTTATATATATATACACACGTATATATATTATTTTTAATATACACACATATGTATATATATTATTTTTTAATCCTCCAATACTAAAACCATGGGTGTGCCCCTTTGTGTAAATGGATAGAAAGAGGTATAGAAAAATACATGGCCAATTGCTAACTTTTGTTACTCTGGGGAGGAGAGTGGAACTGGGGAGAAGGGTGAAGGTAAACTCACATTTTTAAACTCTAACTAAATCTGTGTTAATTGATTTTTTTATAATGAGAACTCATTTATATATTACAAAACTGAATAGCAATAAAAACCTTCTAAAAATTAAGACCATTGAAAAGAGTCTTTGGATGCATTACTAGATCGTTTCGTTTTGTTAATTGTGATGATTGCTTTGGCTGATGTGGTCACCTTCCAGGGAAGCCGCTATGGTGTCTAACTGTAAAGCTGAAGGCAATGGAATCACCTTCAACAAAAACCTTTCTCAATAGTAATGAACAACGAACATTTTGTTGCTACGAGAGAGAATAGAAAGTTACAGTTTTGAATAAGTGCAGATTCTATATTGTGCTGAAGAATTTAATGGTTTGATAGTCATTACCAGTCAGGTGACGATTGGCTTTAAATTAATTATTCTTTTAACCCAAGCTCTAATTATAGTGCTTTATATAAAATTCTGTGTTGATGGAAACAGTGGAGACTACATTTGACTTTGCCAGAGGCCTCCTGGTGAAAAGACAATAACTAACTGCAGGGTTCTTTCCATGGTAATGATTTTGCGGGTCAATCAGTTAGGTCTTCGGAACACCACGATCGCATGACTGAGAGTCACACTGAAACAGCAGTTTGTCCGCTCAGCGAATAGCCTCTGCCATGTGCTTGGCGCTGTTCTAGGCAATAGAGATACCGCAAAACATGACGAATCCCTGCCGTTGTGAAACTTACTTCCTAGTTGTGGGAGGCAGAAAATGAACAAGATAAGAAAAACATAAAGTCTGTTAGATTGCGGTGAGTGTTATGGAAAATTATACATTGGGAAGAGAGTACTGAGCGGGAGGGCTGTTTTGTTTTTAAGTGAGGTGGTAAGGGAAGGAAAAGACCTGAAGAAGATGAGGGAGCAAGTGGGGACAGTACCTGGGGAAAACAGGAAGGGCAATCGCCCAAAGCCTGAGCGGCCGGAGTCTTTGAGAACTAGGAGACCAGCGAGGCTGCCCCAAAATGAGTGAGGGAAAGAGTAATAGGAATTGAAGAATTGGGGTCAAAGAATTGGCAATATGCTCTGGGCCTTGCGGATCATTGTAAAGACTGACTTTCTTTCGAGCAAGATGGGAAGAATGGAAGGATTTTGAGCAGGAGTGAGATGATTTAACATATTTTAAGAGGATCACTCTTTAAGCTCTTTTCTCTACCAACTGCTTTCACACATTTAAGAAGTTGACTCAGCCGGCGCGGTGGCTCACGCCTGTAATCCTAGCACTCTGGGAGGCTGAGGCGGGCGGATTGTTTGAGCTCAGGAGTTTGAGACCAGCCTGAGCAAGAGCGAGACCCCGTCTCCACTAAAAATAGAAAGAAATTAATCGGACAACAAAAAATATATATAGAAAAAATTAGCTGGGCATGGTGGCGCATGCCTGTAGTCCCAGCTACTCGGGAGGCTGAGGCAGGAGGATCGCTTGAGCCAGGAGTTTGAGGTTGCTGTGAGCTAGGCTAATGCCACGGCACTCACTCTAGCCCGGGCACCAGAGTGAGACTCTGTCTCAAAAAAAAAAAAAAAAAAAAAGAAGTTGACTCACTAGGGTTCAGACTGATCATTTTATATATATATATTTGTATTTTTTTTTTTTTTTTTTGAGACAGAGTCTCACTCTGGCACCTTGGGTAGAGTGTAGTGGTGTCATCGTAGCTCACTGCAGCCTCAAACTTCTGGGCTCAAGCAATCCTCCTGCCTCAGCCTCCCAAGTAGCTGGGACTATATAGGCACATGCCACGACACCCAGCTAATTTTTTTTTTCTATTTTTAATGGAGATGGGTCTCACTCTTGCTCAGGCTAGTCTCCAACTCCTGAGCTCAAGCCATTCTCCCTTCTCGGCCTCCCAGAATGCTAGGATTATAGGCGCGAGCCACTGTGCCAGGCCTGATGATTATATTCTCTTAAAGCATGTACTTCCAGGTAGCAGTTGATAAAAGGCGTGTTTAAAAATGTACTTATATAGAGATCTTAATCTCAAATAACCCTAAATGAAAGTAACATCAGAGACAATATTCACCCCGTCAATGAAACCAGAAAGCTAACAAGATTTACTTAAGTATCTTAGATTCTAAGGAGACATTTAAAACAATAGGCATATTGTATAGCAATGGAGAGAGATTAAATCTCTTAAATCCATCTCCTTGGTTCAAGACAACATCATTTCTTCCCTGGAGGAGTGTAGTAATCTCCTCCTAACTACTTAGGATGCTTTAAACAAAACCTCACTTCTGTCAATACAGTAGTTAAAGTATTGTTTCTTTTCTAAAGCACTACAGCAGCTTCCCCAACCTGTCTTTCTGCCTGCCATCTTCCTCTGCCTTCAGTATATTTTCAATTGTATTATCAGAGAACTTTTTCTATTATGGAAATAATAGGTTCAAGTTAAAGTTGAACTCCTTAAGGATGGCACAGAGGTGTGCCAAAAGTTTGCTGAAAGATCAACTCACAATTCAGGCAGATTAATAAGAGAAAGAGGTTTATTTACCATGAGCACAGTGAGAATCACGGAGAGATTACCCAATATCCCAGTGGGGTCCAGAAATTTTTATACCCTCCTTTTAGAGGGGAGCAGGAGATGAGGAATACAGGTAATTCTGTTTAGGGGCAATAGATGGTTGCTAGGGAGAATGAATGGATGGGGGAAACAGATTGACCTGTAAATGATTCTCTTTGCAAATTAAATTAACCTGAGAGACAGGTATTATATTTACAATGATCTGGGCCAGGTCTGCTTGCATTCATGATCTTCTTTCCTGCAACATGGTGAGCTAACAGGGAAGGGAAGGGAAGTCCATTGTTCTTTTTGATGGATCTTTCTGGTTTATGCAGATAGAGGGAAATGCTTATTGATCTCTAAGGGCCTTTAATTCAGAATACTCTTTATACCAAGAAGTCATATTTTGGGGTAAAATTTCCTGAGCTCCTTCAGATCTTACCTAGTTCTGCTTACCTCTATCTGGTCGGCTGATCTCATCTCACAACATCTATGTCCACCACTGAAGAACTACTAATGCTTCCTAAACGTGCCATAATTTCCCTTACTTTCATGCCTTTGCACATGCTACTTCCTTGGTTCACTTTTACTTGTCATTCAAGACTCAGTCCACCTGCTAGCTCTTTTGGGAAGTCAGGGTTACCTGCCTTTCCTATACGCAACCACAGCACATTTTGTAATTATTGTAACTGTTGACTTACTCCATTGGTTTATAAGCTATTTGAAGCTGGAGTCTAAATATTATTCACTTTCGTATTTCCAAGACCTAACATATGACAGATGATAAATAAATGATCCCTGAAGGAGATAAGGAAAGTAACATAGAGAAAAAAGAAAGGAGGGAAGATTGGTCTGTAATATAAACATGACCTCCGTCCTGGATTGTGAAGAGAAATGGTATAGAGATGCCAACGATTGACTGAAGTTGTGTGAAGCAAAAGAAACTGGGTCAGCACTCTCCCTTGTTCAGAATTTATCAGCTGCTTAAAAAAAAAAATCAGTCTATTGAAGCAGAACTTGCAAGCTATGGCTCTTTTACTATCATTGCAACTGGTGTTTCAAATGAGGATTTCTATAACATACACATCTGTTAGATCTGCATTTTTATGTGATTTTTTCCCCCTTGAAATTTCAAAGCTTTTGAAGATATCACAGTAGCCTATTGATAGGTTAAACTAAAGCAAGAATTGTTCATCTAATTAGTAACCATTGCAGCATTGATTGAAAGTCTTCCAGTTGTCTTGGGATTCCAGTGTAGGCTTAGAAGGGAGACATGAAAAGGTGCTTCTTCTTGTGACAGTTAAAATCTGTGACAGATCAAGTTGGGCATAGGTAACAAAATGGGTTCATTTAGTTTAACAAATATCTGACCCGCTACAATGGGCCACATGCTGATCTAGGTACTAGCCACACAGTTTTAAATTAAACAAACTCACTGCCCTTAGGTAGCTTGTATTAGAATGTCTTCACGTGCCATTCTGTAAGTGAACATGGTGTTAGAAATGGTATGAACAAAAGATTCAACAGGGCTGACTTGCTCTTGGAAATGACAGAGAAGTGGAATAAATATGAAAAGTTAGCTTTCTGTCATACCCCTGGCAATTTTCCTGTAGAGCCTGAACTGAAACAAAGAAAACTTCATTCAGACCAGTTCCGCCCCTGAGGGTGTGCTTCCCTCAGGGAACAGAGACCTACTTACTTTGAACAAAACATTTTGCAATTCTGCTTTGCCTGAATGCTTTCTCCCATATATAGGTTTTGGTGTTGTGTTGGTTTCCAAGACACTCCTGGTTTTTAAACATTTTTTATCCTCATGACTTAGGCCACTTTATAGTTGTGTTAAAAAATTTGAAAAGAAAGTGATACTACTTCCTGCCAATAGAGTGACGGATTGAGGGCGTAGTGAACTTCCTTAGTTTATACTGGATTCAATGAGAAACTCAAAATGCTAAATAATAAATAACTTTTGCACACAATTTGTAGGGTAAATTGAAAAGACTGTTAGTAGTAATAAGGAATCATATGTCACATTTTGCCAATTACTCCTTTGGCATTCATAAATATCTAACATAGGTAGCCAAATAAAGTAGCCAGTAACTAGCTCATCACCATAGCAGTAACTGAAAATTGCAGACCATGTGTTAGATTGGTTAATAAGCACAGCAATTCCGTCAGTTTAGTTGTAGGTGTCTTAAGTGTCATATTGATTTTAGCCTTTGTCTAATTTCTGGGATCTGGTTGGTGGGATATTGCCAGAAAGGGTTGAAAATAACAAGGATCATGAACAGCAAGTCCTGGAACTGGTGTTCTTGACCTAAAGGATGACCTTACATTGCATTGCAATATATTTTTTTCTATTTTCTGTTAGTTTTAAAATTATTTTTTTCTATTAATACTATTGTTATTCTATTTTTTATTACTAGTTTTTTTTATTACTATTACCATATATTTTCCCATTACTAGCCTGTTAAGACAGATCAAAGGATGAAAAAAGTTGTTCACGGTTTTATTTCTATTTGGAGGAATGTTTAAGACAAGATGCCCCACTTATTTACCTCTCATGAATTTCTCAATCCACAGCAAATTCCGTGACCTGAACAATTGCCCAAACTTATTTTGTGTAGCCCTCTCCCCGGGGCTCAGACCAATACTTCCCACTGCATATAGGGCACCTCTGTTGGAATAGCCTACAGCTACTTCAAAATCTATATGTGCAAAATTGACTTCATTATTGTCAGCCCAACACCCAAACCTGCTCCGTCTCCTGAATATTATTTCAGGCTTTATCACCCATCATTCTATCCATAACCAAAACTCAGAGTTATTCTTAAATCCTACTTTTCTCTTATTTCCTATATCCTAATGGTCAACGAATCCTATAAATTCTAACTCTAATCTGTCTCCCACCTCTGTATTCACCTCTTAATTGGTACTGATGTTGCCTTAGTTTAGACTTTACATGTGCGTTCACACCTCCATGCTTTTGCACAAAATCCTTTGTCTGTATACATTTTTCTCCCTTGTCCCCTTGTCTGCCTGGCAGACTCCTTTTTATTTCTAAAATTGCAGATTTTCTCTTCTGTAAAGTCTTCTCACTTGTTTCCACTACTCTGCTACCCAGCAGGAGTTATTTCCTTCTTCCTCACTGCCTGCATAACTTTCGTAACATACTTTTATATGATACTTATCAATTTAAATTATAGACAGGTTAGCCAGATAGTAACAAATTACTGTAAAAGTTAATTAATAAATTAATTTTTAACCATCCTGAGTACTAAATAAATGTTTATTGGCTAAATAAATGAATTGATTATCAAAGCTGGCAAATTACAAATTATTCATTCTTGAACAGAAAAAGTCACTGTCAAAAGATTGGAGAACCATTGTTAGGGACTGTGCATTCTTAGGCAGGAAACTAGTAGTGTATAGGTCATGTTTCCATAGTTTCTTTTCCACTGGAGTAGGATATATGAAAGATAGAGAAACTCCTGGGAAGGGGGTTCTTGACCATGCAGTTAGTGTTGATGAAATGGACTTGCATACCTGAACCATGACTTAATATCCTGGAATGACAGGCTCTTGGTTGGGGTCACATGCATATTGCAAAGATGAGGAAGAACAAATGCGTTTTCCCAGAGGTTAGCTGGCCTGTTCAAGAAGGTTTTCCCCTGAAAATGCAGAGAAAGCAAAATAACCCCCCAGATAAGGCCATGATGCTGATATCTTTGGAGGAGAACAGATAGGGCATGGAAAGGAAAATAAGACTGAAGGAGCTTCCCAGTGATTCACATGAGAAAATAATTAGCAGAGACTGAATTACTTAGAAATTCAAATATCAGTACAAATGTAAAGCACATGGGCTGTAAATAAAAGGAATTTACATTGCAATGTACATACACATGTGTCATCTAAGGGGAAATACCAAGACTTTGTGGACATATTGTCATGAAATATTTTATCCCATGCACCAAATAAATAAAAAATAATTAAAAATTTGATAGGAAGAGAGTACTCTATGTCAAGAAGATATACCTTTAAGGAAATCCACAAAATACATACTAATCTGCTTACAAATGAATAAAAGAGACAGATGTTGAACTGGTCTCAGAGAGGAAACAGATGATGTGTTCTTGATACATATTACAAAACTGGCACAGAATCAACATATAGTAGTAACAGGGATATAACCTGGCCGTCTGCTGGAGACTTAGTCAGCTAAACCTGGAGCATCTGACAAGTTTTGACCTGCTTGAAGAAAATTCTATCCCAGAGGGTGAAGGAAGATGTCAGAACTCATCCTAGAAGTGGCAGAAACTAGTATGTTAACATTTTGTGTTTTTATAAAAAGAAAACAGTGTATTTGATTATGTATTTGATATGCTTTTATAGTCATTTAAAAAGTCACCATGAGGCATCTCTCCACGGAGGACCTGGTTACACTGGTTGCCTCTGGCATAGGGAGCTGGATGGCTGGGGGCAGAGAAAGTGAGAGATCCTTATCACTGTTTGTTTTACTTTAGAAATTTCGAACTATGCGATATTGCCTATTCCCAAAAATAAACTAAAATAATCAAAGACAAAAAAAAAAAGTAAGAGAAAATTCCAAGACAATACTCATGCCGGGTAACAGGGGAGGATCTTTTTAAGGTATACTATAAAACTTTGTACCTTTTATTAAACCGTTTATATTGTATTGCAATAATACACTATGAGTAGATCTCTTAACCTGTCAGGTTAACCAGAGCCTTCTGTGCTGTCTGTGATACCCAAGGCACACTGAGTGCCCCGGGTGGGAGAGCGCCCTCTCCTGTGCCCCTGCCCTTGGCCCCTTCCACGAGGAGTGTGTGTCCACCCAGAGTGGGGGGGTTTGTACTCCAGCCTGATCATGCCGGTCGTACTTGATCTTTTAAAACATGTAACTGAATTAAATATTACTAAACTGACGAAACATTAAGTGTGAGGTGAAATAGAGTTGCTGTTTCTTGAAAACTTATTTGAATACTTTGGAAAGACTATAAAAATGAAATGCTAAAACGAGAGCTGTCAGAATAGGTATGAGCAAGACAACTGTAAAAGACTGGGGGAAAATCACAAAAATATAAATGGTTTCAGTATTCAGCTACTTCCACAGTGTTATTACATTCTTACTCTATTTTAAATAAACTACAACTAGAAATTATAAACGGTGCATTATGCTTATGCAAGAAAGATCATGAAAAGTTCAATTACCAATCAAAGAAAAGGCCTTGACTCTTATGTCTAAAGTTTGGCAAGTGAATGTGCCTTTGAAGGTTTAAAGCTAAAATTAAACATTTCAGCTATTTATGTTATGATTGTCCACTTTCTTTTTTAGACAGAGTCTTGCTCTGTGGTCTGGGCTAGAGTCCCATGACATTAGCCTAGCTCACAGCAACCTCAAACTCCTGGGCTCAAGTGATCCTCCTGCCTCAGCCTCCTGAGTAGCTGGGATTACAGGCATGTGCCACCATGCCCAGCTAATTTTTTCTATATATTTTTAGTTGTCCAGATAATACCTTTCTATTTTTAGTAGAGACGGGGTCTTGCTTTTGCTCAGGCTGGTCTCGAACTCCTGAGCTCAAATGATCCACCCAGCTCAGCCTCCCAGAGTGCTAGGATTACAGGCGTGAGCCACCGCACCCAGCCCGATTGTCTACTTTTAATAGAGTTTTTTGTTTAACCAATGGACCACAGGCGTTAGACTGTAAGCTTCTTTTCTTTAGAAGAGGGGGCCATATCTTTCTAACCCTTGTGCATTATGGCCGTTAGGACACAATAGATGTTCAAGAAATGTTTGTTGACAAATTATTATGTCAACAGAGTTAGAAGTAGCTTTTTGTTGGCGTTGGGTCCTGACATGAGGGAGTCACCAGACCTGTCACCAAAACTTGAGAAGGGCAGGCCATTTTGTCACCAAAAATGGCACAGGGCAAATTGAATCCAGGAGCTGACTTAAGAGAAAGAATATCCAAGGTAGTGGAAAGAGCTGGAAAATCTCATCTTTGGTCAATGTAAGAACTAGAATATGAAGAAAATTTAGAGTCAAAGTCCACAGAAAGTGACCAAGAAGCAAGAGGAGAAAATATTAGGAGTTCCAAGCAAAAATAAGTTCATTCAAAATTTTATGGCCACACCCTATTCAACATTTCTCCACTGAACTTAAAGAGGGAATAGTCTGAGTGAGCTTTTAAGATGAAACTGCTAAGCCAGATCTAATTTTATAGGAGTTTGTTATTAAGAGGGAAATGAAAGATTTCTTGGGAGAAAATTATTAAGTAATTTTTGAGTTTGTGATAAACAGGGAGTTTGTGATAAACTTTTCTGAGATGCAGATAATAGACCAGAACTTCCCCAAGTGTATTCTGTGAAATACCTGATGGCAACATGTTACATTCTCTGTACTACCTGATATTTACTTCCGTGTTTATTTATTTGTTGTTTATTCTCTGTCTCTTCTTCCAAAGTGCAATCTCCATGGGCGAACTGGCTCCTCTTGCCTGCCTTGCTCACTGCCACAGGTCCCCAGTCTTAAACTGTGCCTGGCACACATTAAGTTCCTCATGAATATTTATTAAATGAAGTTTCAGTGAATACATGGAGAGGTAGGAACCTGGACAGCCCCAGAAATAGCAGGGACAAAGGTTCACAGAGAGGATCACAGATAAAAGTCACTCTGAAGCAGAGATGGGGCATTAATTATTCAACCCTCCTCCCACTAAATGGGCTATTTTTATTTACAAATTGAAAATAAAGTGAGCTCATTTTTTGCCCGCTACAAGGCACTGTGGTAGGGATGGCAAGATTAAGGCCTGGATACCTGGCAGACTGGTGGCTTTATTAGGAATAGAGGAGGCCCTACGCAATTGAAGCTGAACAATGCTCATTAATTACTTTCGTAGGAATTCTTGTCTTCTTGGTTTATAGCCAAAAAAAAAAAGGTTCATTAGCTGGTGAACACAGTTTCAATAATTTTAAAATACAATTTATGAGACCATTTCACAGTAAATGTAGGAGTTACTATTTCATTCCTCTCTAAATCACTCAACTGAAAAGACAGAGAATCATTATGCAATCATCTAAGTATTCATAACTAAAAAGATCATGTTCGTATCATAATCTTTCTTAAAACGATTACAAAGTGAAACTAGAGGACAAAAGAAAGAGAAAAGAATATTTCATGCCTTTGCATATATGCAGAGAGCACTGGCTCTCAAATCTGCTAGAGTCACCCAGGAACTTTAAATACCAAACCAATGACAAGCCACGCCCCAGGCCAGTTAACTCAGAGTCTCTGCGATTGGAGCCCTAGCATCACAATTTTTTTTTTTTTTTTTTTGAGACAGAGTCTTCACTCTCTTGCCTGGGCTAGAGTGCCATGGCGTCAGACTAGCTCACAGCAACCTCAAACTCCTGGGCTCAAGGGATCCTCCTGCCTCAGCCTCCTGGGTAGGTGGGACTACAGGCATGCACCACCATGCCCGGCTAATTTTTTCTATTTTTAGTTGTTTGGCTAATTTCTTTCTATTTTTAGTAGAGACAGGGTCTCACTCTTGTTCAGGCTGGTCTCGAACTCCTGACCTCAAGCAATCTGCCCGCCTTGGCCTCCCAGAGTGCTAGGATTACAGGCGTGAGCCACCGTGCCCTGCCAGCATCACAGTTTTTTAAATGCTCCCAGGACGATTCTAAAATGTATCTGTGCTAAGGACAATGAAACCAAGAAATGCTATGGAGAGAACAGCAGGAAACCCTCCTCACTACCCGCTTTTATGAGAGTTGATCTAAACCACAGTGAGAAAGCTGGAAGTCACATTTGTGCCCATGGTCTGAAATCTGAATGTTCTACATATGACGTTTTATATGGAACTCTAATTTCTCATAATATTATACATTTTTCTCATTAAGGAATCGATTTCCTGATCCAGAAATTGGTTAGGAAAATAATCCCTTCAGAAAGAATAAGAACCATTAGAGACAGAATATCAGTATGCATTAGAAATGGCTGCTGTATACCCAATCAGATTTTTTTAAAAATCTTTTTGAGGTAAAGATTATGAAGTGCTGAAATAGTTTGTTGAGTGAAGTTGTAAAAATTATTTCTCAATAATACTCAAAATTAAAGTCATATTATATCTTTTAAGATGTTTAAATCGAATCCTGCCTGGTTAAAGGGAGACAGCAGATAATTTAGGGAAATTATTTTCAAACCAGGCGGTTTACTTTATTTTATATTTCAATCTACGATTAAACTTTGCTGGAGGGCTCCCGGAGTCGGTTCAGTGGTGTCTCACAACACAGCCCCATGTTCCGTGTTGAGAAAGATGGCTAACTGACTAATGGGCAGTCCAGTGTGAGTGTGGACAGATGCTCATTCCCCACTGTGTGGCAGTGTGACCGACTTGAGTAAAGGGACTCCCGTCTCTTTATTTTACTCCTCCCCTCCCTCATATCAGCTTTCCTAACACCATCCTCAGTCCTCTTGGCCACTGTTTTCCCTTTACTCTGTATCGGTAATGTACTTAATTATGTGCCAGAAACTCACAATACCCCTGCAAGACTGGTACTCTCTGTTTTCTGACCTCCACTTTATAGATGAGGAGAGCGGGTGTGGAAACGTAGGACAACTTCCCCCAGTCCCCCAGCTAGTGATAGGTAAAGCCACTCTTGGATCTTAGGTCTGTCTGGCCCAGCATGCAATCTCTTAAACACTCTTGGCTCTTTCATCTATGAAAATAAGTAATTCAAATCTAAGCTGTTGGAACTTTAAAATATTTTGAGCTTTAAAGGAATGCGATTATGAGACTCGGTTCACCTAAACAGGCAGCTGTAACCTAGGCAGCTGTAACTTTTGTTTCTCTGATTATAAATTAGCCTTTTCCTTACCTACATTGTTTTGTAAAATGTAAATGACTAAAGGGCTCCGGGGTAGACCCCTTCCCTCTTAACTGTTGATCTTCGTTATCGATTAACTTCCCTCTTTCCTTTCTCACACAGAGACTTCATGACTATCACATTGTCTAAGATGGCATGTTAAATACACTCTTTCGAATTGAAAAGGAAAAGAAAACAAGCTATACAGAAAATAAACTGATTAGATTGTTGTAACTCATAAATCAGCCTCGTATAAAAAATGGTATAATCCTAACTGAATTTCTTTGTTTTCTGCCTATATAAGCAAGACCTTAACTTTAACTTTAGAGCACTGCCCCCACTTCCCTGGACTCTGTTTCCTCGATGCCGTTCCCCACTTTTTGTTTTAAAAAACCTTTAAAAACTGGATTCTGGTCCTTTCAGTTATTTCAGGTTGGCACACACTTCTACTATGGAGAGATTTCCAGGCCAGCCTCTGGGCTGCTGCCGCCTACACTCAGATCCTGCCTACCTGCTCTGTAAAATGGAGCATTTCTGCCCTTTCTTACCCCCCACTATGTGGATCACTCCCCCGACCATGGACACCACACCCAGGATATGTTGCTTCTAGGGAAATCCCTCTAGAGGGGAGACCCACGACAGGCGGGAAGGGGAAAGCATACCCTGCTACCCACAGCCTTTGGTTTAGCTCTGAGGGCCATTCCCGTGGTATGTTCATCTCTCTTAGCAACAATCACTTCTTATTACCCCTGGAGAGGGGGTTAGAGTTAGAGTCACCTTCTGGTTATTCCCATTAGACTCCCCCTCATGCAAAAGAGCTGAACACTTATGCCCCAAATTCTCCTGTTAGAGGGCTCCAAGAACCTTCTCCATATTTAGTAGGTCAGATTACCCCACATTTCTTATAATCAAATATTAAATATATATTTTATATGTATACATGTATACACACACATATACACACTACTTAAAGGTGAGTGATGGATGTTATCACTACTTCCTTAAAAGTGTTACAATTCCATGAAAAGGAGGTGACTGGCTTTTATCTAGCACTGCAAATATTTCAAATTATAACCATTGATTTATTGTATAAATTTACATAATTCTGAAAGGCAGAAATTGATAGTAGGAGAATGTACTTTGTTTTATGTGGAACAAAAACTATTTTAGATTAAAAAAATGTGTTCTCTTTGATTCTAACTAATGCCATTTGCTTCTGTAACCGCGCTTGCTTTTAGTTGTTAGTCAAATATAGCTAATCAAAATGAAAAACAGGGCAGGAGTAACTCCATGACAGGCTGAACTTCCTAGAGTAGGCCTAAGTTTCAGTTTCCCTGAAACCGAAACGCGGACCAAAACTGGCGCCGGCGCGAAAATTGAAAATCCCGAGGCTTGGAGCCAATCAATCAGGAGTCAAAACAATCCGCCACTTTCAAAGGAACCAATGGACTAAGGGGGAAGGGGGGATGATGCGCCCAGCATGTTGTGTGGAACCTGCATGTCATGTGCCACCAGTGTGTCATGTGCAAAACAAAGTATAAAAGCTTCACTTTTACCCCAGGGCGGGGTCCTGGTTCATAGGGGAGGCCACTGCGTTGGTGCTCTGGGACTTGGACCCTAGCTCGAGCTAGCCAATAACTCCTTTGCCATTTGCAGCCTCGGTGACTCTGCCTCTCTGTTCCTGGGGCCGAGGGGAACCGGTTCTAACAGCATGCCTCCTCTGTCCTCTCCTCGTATCCTTGCTTTCCTTTGTCATAGCCCGATCACACGGTATTATCAGCGTATATGTATATGTTGTCTCTCCCTCCCTCTCTTAGACCTTCACTCCATTGCATGGGCTCTTAGGAAATTGGATCTTATTTTTTATATCTGGTATGGCTTGAATGTTTGTGTCTCCTCCAAAACTCATGTTGAACTTAATCCCCAATGCAACTGTATTAAAAGGTGGGGCCTTTAGAAGATGTTTAGGCCATGAGGGCTTAAGTTTAAGTGCCTTATGAAGGGCTCGAAGGGGCAAGTTTGCTGTTTACTCTTCCATCCATGAGGACACAATGTTTGACCCCATTTTGTCCTTCTGTCCCTTCAGCCATGTAAGAGCACCTAGATGGTGTCAACTGTGAACAATAGCCCATCTCCAAACTTGCCAGCACCTTGATCTTGGACTTCCCAGCATCCAGAACTGTGGGACAATAAATTTCTGTTCTTTATGAATTATTTAGTCTCAGGTATTTTGGTTATAGCAGCACACACTAAAACATTATCTCTAGCCCTGTACCTGGTCACAGCTATTACAGAATGAACAAAGGAATTTAGCTGAATTAGGTCTGTCCTGAATCAACACTTATTCCTTAGATTAGCTCCTGAAACAAAAGCCCCTGAAGGTGCTCCAAAAGGCACATAACCTGAGGTGAGGATCGCTCCAGCTTTCGTCAGGGCAAATCCACCTTTAAGAGGTGGGATCAGAACTCAACTTGTCAGCTTGTGAATCTTTTAGGGCATAGGGATAAGGCAGATCTGCCTGGGGCATTTTGGCACTGTCCCATCCACCGAGCTGGGACACACGCCTCATACGTAACCAGATGGTCTTTGAGCCGGTATTTCTTCCCACTCACATGTCTGAGTTGATGCAATTGTGTTCCAGAGGTTATAAGAGAAAAGTTGCTGGCGATTGTATCAGAAACAGCCAATGCCCTGTTTGTTTCTGTGGCAAAGGTTCTCACAACAGTCAGCCTTCTCCAGAAGTGTACACACAGCTCGCCTGACCACGCCACGGTCAGCAGGAGCTGTGGTCAGGTGGAGAACACTGTGCTCTGGAAGAGAGACATCCTAGTCAGCTCAGAGGATGACACACATATGGTGCCTTACAAGAAATAAAAACAGAAATCTAAGTCCTGAATAGAGTTTTCAAGTGGGTCCCATTCAAGACTAAATGAACAGGGTGTTTCTTCATCCAAATACAAAGAATAAAGGAAAAAGATGGAACATACCATTGGACCCAGCAGGGATATTTGGACTTTTCATTTTTACAAGTGGTACCGTAAATGTGTCAGAGTTCAGGATGAAAGTTAAAATCGTGTACTATCAAGTGATTGCTTCCCTTGCTGGGCTCAAATTTATCTAACTCTGTTGGCAGAAAAATCCATCTCCTATACCAGATCTCAGAGTTCCCTAGAATCCTGGGGAGAGCAGGCATGATCCCGTTTGTTAGCAAAGCAGAAAGTGAGGCAACTCTAAGGGAGGAAAGAGGCCAAAAAAGCATTATTTATTTATTTTTTGACCACACAGAGTGATACCCTTTTTATAAGATTGTAAACCAAGTAAAATAAAACAATGTATTATTCAGGTACCCATAATATGTGATAAAGCTATTTTTAAAAAGCAAAGGAAAGATAAAGATAAAATTCAGGATGGAGGTTGCCTTTAGCTGGGGAAGGCTTGGGGAGGGGCCTATTGATGGTTACTGGCCTCAGGCTAGTTGGATTCCTGAGTTTATTATTCATGGGTTTTATATAAGCAAATATGTAAATGCATACATAAGCAAAGCAAAGTAAACACAATGAAAGAAATAATGCATGGACTAAACAATGATCGTGTGTTCTTCAGCATATAAAAACATTCATAGAAGTGTTGCGCATCATGGCAAAATTTTGGAAATTATCAAATTAAATTGCTTTGTAAATAATTTTCTCTCCTCCGTTTTCTCTGTTTCTTCTTTCTGGAGCTCTTATTATTTGACCATTGCATCTTGTGGGTTGATTTTGTTTTCTATTTTCTCTTCTAATCGTTCTGATTATCTTTTTGATTTACATTATAGTGTTATACCTTTGGTTTGTACAGAGGAATGGTAGAAGAAACTATAGACAGACCCTCTGTTGTGTTTATCGAGAAATGTTCAAGATGTTCATGCGTCACTAGGTGCCCTCATAGGAAAACCCACACAAACATCTTATAGGCCTAAATGACAAAAATGTTTTCTTTCTCCTAAAATATTGAATTGTCATTGTTTTAATGGAATGTGAAATTTTAACTTTTATGTTTCTTTTTACTTTGGCTATCAAGCAGCTCCAAAAAATATTTGCGGTCCAATTTTAATAACCATATAAAAACACTTTATGACCTATAAATCTGCATGCCATCCTAGCTTTAAACCCTTTGTTTTTTAAATTTCTATTTAACATAAGGTTAGAAATCTTATAAATCACCTCAACTCCTTTATGGAATAAAGTATGAAAATATACAGTAAAATAAAAAATATAAAGAAACATATTGATATTTTAGGGAGCCCTTGAGTTAGGTTGTAATCCTCACAAAATATATCCATATTTGTCCTCCAAGTTGGTGAGTTGCCTGTGACAGATAATTTCCACTGCATTTGGTACTTTTTCGGTTTTCAGGACAAGAATGTCATCCACGAAAGTGGCCCTCTCAGGATCTCTAGACGCTGTCCAGTGGGTGAACAACACACATCTCAACATCAAAGTTTCTTGCCACCTTTGCTAGCCATTAGGGCAGGGGTAACCTGAGGGACAGCTGGGAAGGACAGCTGCTCTGGCAGGGACCTGGGCCCTTCCCTCACCTCTACTGGATAGCTCTTTCACACATAGTAATCCTCCTTCTCAGGGTGCCAGAGTGTCCCTAATCTTATTATGAAGCAGATAATTTTGATAGCTGCTCCTCTCAAGGAAAACGGGATTCACTAAATTTGGTCAGATAAGTCAAATTGAAATTTATCCTCCTAGACAGACACTTAACGGTGTTACAACGGAATTTATAAGCTTATCGTTGTGTAGCATCTTTTTAAAAAGTATGGGACTTTCAGTGTTTTGTTATTAAATAAGTGTGAAAGTGAGGTTCTATCCACTGCTTCATAATCAGCAAAAATCTTCGGGAGCATTTTGGCATCTCCTCCTGACTCCTGGGCCTAAAATAATAGAAGCCGGTTCCTTTCCTCTCTCCCTTTTAGTCAACAAACGCAACCCTGGAAAAATCCTTGATATTTCTTGACTTAATATATTTATGGGGCAGTAGCAGGAGGGTTTTTACAGACAGGAAGAAGAACAGCAAAGGCATACTTAGAGACTTGGGATGATCTGCTGGGAAAACTATGTGAGTGGTGTGGGGAGTATTTAAAGCCATGTTTAGAAACCCTCTGGAAGGGTGCACAGGAAACCAAGGAGGGCCTGGGAGAAAGCAGCAGGAAAGAAGACTTTTCACCCTATACCAATGTGAATTTCGAGCCACGTGGATATAATATCTACTCTAGAAAGAATTAAAATTATTTAAAAATATATTAAGATTCCAATTCGGAAGGCCTAAATGCTTAGGAGTCATAATATTTTCTTTTCAGCGACACTAAATGATATGATCGATGCGGCATTTAAGAAAGTAGAGTCTGGCGTCAGCGGGCAGGACAGCGCCTTTTCTGGGCACTTTGAAAGCAGAGGCTTAAACTTTTATTTGTACCCCTGGCTAGTAGTTCGCACCCACTAGGCTCTTTTTTGAGACACAGTCTCACTCTGTTGCCCGGGCTAGAGTGCCGTGGCATCGGCCTAGCTCACGGCAACCTCAAACTCCTGGGCTCAAGCGATCCTCCTGCCTCAGCCTCCCAAGTAGCTGGGACTGCAGGCTTGCGCCACCATGCCCAGCTAATTTTTTCTATATAATTTAGTTGTCCAGCTAATTTCTTTCTATTTTTAGTAGAGTCAGGGTCTCGCTCTTGCTCAGGCTGGTCATGAACTCCTGAGCTCAGACGATCCGCCGCCTCGGCCTCCCAGAGAGCTAGGATTACAGGCGTGAGCCACGGCGCCCGGCCCCAGTTAGGCTCTGATAACATACCTGTTGCTAATGTGGTTATTATGGCTGTGGTTAATGATGATCATAATGTTGATGATAGTGAGGACTGTGGGGGTGCAATGATACCATTTGGTACAATAGAGATTCCAGAAGCTTTTGGGGTAATCCACACGTCTAATGCTCACCCTGCCAACTCCTCTAAATCCTACCGCCCCCCACAACAGCTGCTCTAGTTCAGATGCTTATCTTGTTGCCGATTTTCATTTCTTTCCCATTCAAAGGATCCTTTCCACACTGAGGTCACCCATCTTCTCCAAGGATCCATCTCCTTCCCAGAATCCTACAATGAGTCCCAAAGGCTTCTCAGATCAAAATTTCTCACTAGTGGTTTTCCCTGCCTAAACTTTCTTCTTCCCCCTTATACAATTGCCAGCTGGGCCCTCCACTCTGACAAAGAACCTGTCTGTCCTTTAAATGCTGTGGTTATAGGGATCCTTGTCCATCCTTTTTGCCATGTTTTTCATCTCAAAATTCTACCGCAACAGCACCTTCACTCAAAAAACATTTAGTATCACGTACGTTTTTAAATCCTGTCAAAAACCACAAATAAGATAGAATTTTTGCCATTCAGAAGTGTCCAAATGGGCTGGGCACGGGTGGCTCACGCCTGTAATCCTAGCACTCTGCGAGGCCGAGGCGGGTGGATCGCTCAAGGTCAGGAGTTCGAGACCAGCCTGACCAAGACCCTGTCCCTACTAAAAATAGCAAAATTAGCCAGACCTGGTGTGTGCCTGTAGTCCCAGCTTCTGGGGAGGCTGAGGCAGGAGGATCCCTCGAGCCCAGGAGTTTGAGGTTCCTGTGAGCTAGGCTGACACCAGGGCACACTCTAGCCCCAGGGCAACAATGCTGTGAGGTGGATATTGTTCCATTTCTTAACCAAAAAAAATTGAGATCAACAAAATAAGAGTATGCGTTCTAGAGGTGACAGACTGGGTTTGATTTCTGGCTGTGCCACTCACTGGCCAAGTCCTTAAGCAAGTTACTTAATTAGCCTAAGATTCAGTTTCCTCATATGAAACATTAGGTTACTAACAGTACTTACCACACAGAACTGCTGTGAGGATGAAATGGGAAAAGGATATAAAAGCTTTCTCCATGGAGTCTGATAAATAATCATTACTTAACACTCTTACTCTTTATCTTCTTATTCCACAGCCTTCTCCTTGAAGCTGTCTCCAACTCATCCCTCGTGGTTTCAGCTACCCAAGTCCTGACCTCTTCTTTCCAATTAGCTTTTTAAAATTATTTTCTCAGCAGCTGTGAGTTTCTGCTTCTCTATCTCTGTAAATGTACCTAGTCCATAATTTTGGTAAAAAATTATGTTTAAATCTGTTGTTATAGTAAAATATATATAACGTAAAATTTACCATCTTAACCATTTTTAAGTGTACAATTCAGTGACACTAAATACATTCGCAATATTGTGCAACCATAGTCACTACCTGTTTCCAAACTGAAACTCTATAACCATTAAGCAATAATCCTCAGTACCCTTACCCCCAACTCCTGGTAACCTCTAGTCAGTTTCTGTCTCTTCGAATTTATCTATTTTAAGTACCTCATGTAACTGGAATCATACAATATTCCTTTCATGTCTGGCTCGTTTCATGTAGCATGTTTTCAAGTTCATCCATGTTGTACCATGTCTCAAAATTCCATTCCTTTTATGGCTGAATAATATTTCATTGCATGGATATGCCACATTTTGTTTATCCGTTCATCTCTCAATAGTTATTTGGATTGTTTCAACCTTTTGGCTATTGTGAATAATGTTGCTATGAACATCAGTGTACAAGCACATGTTTGAGCCCATTTTCAGTTCTTTTAAATACATACATAGGAGTGAAATTGCTGGTCATATGGCAATTATGTGTTTAACATTTTGAGAAACTGTCAAACTTTTCCACAGCAGCTGCACCATTTATATTTCCACCAGCAGTGCATGAGGGTTCTAATTTGTCCATATCCTCACCCTTGGTTATTTTCTGATTTCATTTTGTTTCGTTTGTTTTATAATAGCCCGTTCAAGGGGGTGTGAAGTGGTATCTCATTGTGGTTTTGATTTGCTTTCCCCTAATGGCTAATGATATTGAGCATCTTTTCATGTGTTTATTGGCCATTTGTATATCTTCTTTGCAGAAATGTCTATTCAAGTCCTTTGTCCACATTTGAATTGGTTTTTTTTGTGGTTATGAGTTCCTTATGTATTCTGGATATTAATCCCTTATCAGATATGTGATTTGTAAATATTTTCTTCCATTGTGTGGTTTTTTCATTCTCCTTATAATGTCTTTTGATGCATAAATTCATAATTTCGATGAAGTCCAACTTACCTAATTTTTTTGTTGCCTGCGCTTTTGTTTTCATACTTAAGAAATGATAGTCAAATCCAAGGTCATGAAGATTTCCATGGTTTCGTCTAAGAGTTTTATAGTTTTAGCTCTTAAATTTAGGTTTTAGGTCCATTTTAATTTCTGTATATGAT
The DNA here is from genome assembly GCA_963574695.1 of Propithecus perrieri. Lineage (NCBI taxonomy): Eukaryota > Metazoa > Chordata > Mammalia > Primates > Indriidae > Propithecus > Propithecus perrieri. Next base: position 17,591 of record CAUYRB010036607.1, on the reverse strand, counting down.
ATAAAGTGTCCAACATCATTCTTTTGCATGTGAATATCCAGTTTTCCCAGCATCATTTGTTGAAAAGCTGGACCTTTCCCCCATTGAATGGTCTTAGCCCTGTTGTTGAAAATTGACTGTACAGTCATGTGTTGCTTAACCATGGGGAAATGTTCTCAGAAATATGTCATTAGGAGATTTTTGTCACTGTGGGAACATCATAGAGTGTACTTACACAAGTCTAGGTGGTATAGCCTCCTACACACCTTGGCTATATGACATAGCCTATTGCTCCTAAGCAAACTTGTACTACATGTTAATGATGCTGAAGACTGCAGGCAATTATAACATGATGGTAAGTATTTGTAATATCTAAACATAAAGGTACAGTAAAAATATAGTATAAAAGCTAAAAAATGGTACACGTATGTTGGCCACTTACGATGAATGGGGCTTAAAGGACTGGAAGTTGCTCTGGGTAAGTCAGTGAGTGAGTGGTAAGTGAATAGAAGGCCTAGGTAGGACATTATTGCACGCTGCAATAGACTTTATAAACACTACACACTTAGGCTACACTAAATTTATAAAACATGTTTTTCTTTCTTTAATAATAAATTAACCTTAGCTTACCATAACTTTTTTCATTTATAAACTTTTTCATTTTTTTAACATTTCGACTATTTTATAACTCAGCTTAAAACACAAAGACATTGTACAACTACCCAAAAATATTTTTCTTTATATCTTTATTCTATATTTTTCTACTTCCAAACATTTTTTTTTTTTTACTTTTGAAACTTTTTTGTTAAAAACTGAGACATAAACACACACATTAGCCTGGGCCTACACGGGGTCAGGATCACCATATCACTGTCTTCCACCTCCACATCTTGTCCCACTGGAAGGTTATCAGGGTGGATAACACACATGGAGCTGCCATCTCCTGTGATAACAATGCCTTCTTCTGGATACCTCCTGAAGGGCCTGCCTGAGGCTGTTTTACAGTTAACTTTTTTTTAATAAGTAGAAGGAGTACACTCTAAAATAATGATTAAAAAGTATATTATATACTCAGGAGGTTGAGGCAGGAGGATCGCTTGAGCCCAGGAGTTCAAGACCAGCATGGGCAACATAAAAAGACTTCAAAAAAAAAAAAGTATAGTATAGTAAATACATAACGCAGTAACGTAGTCATTTATGATCATTACCAAGCATTATGTACTGTATATAAGTGCCTATGCTATACTTTTATACAACTGGATGTGCAGTACATTTGTGTACACCAGCATCATTATAAACACATGAGTAATGTGTTGGGCTATATTTCAACAGCTGCATTATCACTAGACGATAAGACATTCCATAGAAAAGACACTCAAATGTTTACAGCAGCACAGTTCACAATTGCAAAGATGTGGGAACAACTCAAGTGCCCATCAATGTATGAGTGGGATTAATAAAATGTGGTATATGTATACCATGGAGTTCTACTCAGCCATAAAAAAAACTGGTGAACTAATACCTCTTGTATTATCCTGGATGGAGCTGGAGCCCATTTTTCTAAGTGAAGTATCTCAAGAATGGAAAAACAAATACCACATGTACTCACCATTAAGTTGGAACTAATTGATTAACACTTATGTGCACATATGGAAATAACTTTCATTGGAAATCAAGCAGGGGGGAGGGGGGAGAAGGGGTGGGTAAATTCATACCTAACAGGTACAATGCACACTATTTGGGGGATGGACACACTTATAATTTTGATTCAAATGGTACAAAAGCAATTTATGTAGCCAAAACTTTTGTACTCCTGTAATATTCTGAAATAAAATAAAACTCGAGGCATAAATACACACAAAAATTAAAAAGAAAAAAAGAATTTTTCAGCTCCATTATCTTTTGTGACCATTGTTGTATATGTGTTCTGGACCAAAATGTCCTTATGCAGCATATGACTGTATATGTGAGGGCTTATTTTCTTGACTCTATATTCTATTCCATTGGTCTGTATATCTATTTGTATGCCAGTACCACCGTTTTGATTACTGTACCCGTGTAGTAAGTTTTGACATTGGGAAGTGTGTTTCAACTTTGTTCTTTTTCAAGATTTTTTTAGTAGTCATTTTTATGTGAACTTGAGTATGTGGTGGACACACTCAAGAGAAAAGGGGGAAAACCAAAAACTTATGTTATCTCATAGCTCCTGACCTCTACCAAGACCCCAGTCAATGTCTTTTTGGTCAGACTGGTCAACACTGTACTCCTAGAAGTATAATGCCACTTGCGGTCACATCATGGGAAAAAATGGACATGACATATGGTACTATAATTAAGGGATATATGGAAAGCTCATTAGGGTACAATATTGGAAAAAGCATTGCATAAGGAGACCAGAATCGGGGTTCTAGTCCTAACTCTGCACTTAAAAGCAGTGTGATGTACCAAGTCTCTTACCTCTCTAAGGCTCAGTGTACTCATTCTTTTATTTTCATCGATCTGTAAAATAGGGATTCTACTACCTGCCCTGCCTACCTCACAGAGATGTATTGAGGCTCAAGTGACAGAAAGTGCGTGAACAGTCTTTAGTACACTGTGAAGCATCTAACACAGAAGCTATTATCATTCCCATGACTCTTGATCATCTATCTCACCAGAGCTATGAAGCACTGGTCAGGTCTTTGATAACCGTAAGTAGAATTTTCTGGTCATAAAAGTTCACGGATACTCCAAGGTTCATCAATAAGGATTTGTCTGGTTTTACTTGACAGCTTCTTAACCCATCACCCTTCATGTCAACAACCAGGAAGCAGCAGCGCTCTATAATGTACTGCTTTAATCCGCCTGTTTCACACCGCCAAGGGTGAGGACCCTGCGAGAAGCGCGTACGCCTGTGGGAGATGAAGCTCCCAGGCGTCTGGGAAAATCTCTCTTTCTCTCTTCTGAACCTGAACAGAAATATACTATTGCTGATTCATTTATGAGAGTGCCTTTGGCTGGTGAAACAGCTAAGGCTCGTCGCAACGGGAGGCCGTTTTAAAAAGACAAAACAAGCAAAAACAACAAAAGCCCTTCCCATTAGCTGTGGGTTTCACTTATAAGCAATTGCCAGGACTCTGGCAGCAAGGCGTTTGGAGCCCTCTTGACAGGATTCACACGCAATCCACAGAAGGTAGAAAGAAATCTCTTCATCTCTGCATGTTAATTAAGGAGGACAGATGGCCCTGTGATTATTCGACCATATGTAGGTCAAGACTAAATGAATTAATAAGCAACTTAATTCTCAGCCGCCTCCAAGAGCTTATGGGGCATCTATGAACAAAAAATTGCCATAGCATCCTGGGAAACCGGAGATGGGGGCAGGGAGAGAGCTTGAATTTCCCTCACTGCACACTACGTTCCCCAGCCTAGGAGGGACATCTTAGTCCCGTACCACACGTTGTCTTCTACGTAATATTTGATTGTTAAAATGAGTCAAAAGTTAGGAATCTTAGTTGTCCAGGTATAAACTGTATAACTGAGGCCGTAAGGTTTCTTTTTTAAAAAGTTAAGCTCCCTTTAATTGATCACTTCAGGACTGAAAAGCAAAGGAAGCAGAGCCTAGAGCCATAGAGAGAAATGTAACAAGACAGGCAGCAAGTGCTGGGGCCAAAGAGGGGTCAGAGGAACAAGCTCTAAAAAGGCTCAGAGGAGCAGGAAGCTGCGGTAGCTGGGACCGCCGGAGGCAGAGCCTGATCTGGACCTGAAGAGCCAGCTGGGGAGAATAGGGGACCATGACAGTTTTGAGTGCACAAGGCAGGAAGCCGTGCAAGGCACACAAGGGCCGTAACAAGCCAGTGTGAGCAGAGGAGACAGATGATGCAGGGAATGATGAGGCTTCAGTCGGTACAGGTGATTAGCTGCAGAGCCCTGGATGGCAGCAGCGCTGAGTGCTCATGGGAGAAACCAGTCTTTCCTCCTCCCAGTGTTCCTGCCGGAGCCCACAGAATGGAAATTTAAAACTCTTCAGGTGTTTATACTGGGCAAAGTAGTTTCTTCCCTCCTCCCCACTCCCGACTCGTCCCCATGTGTGAGTGGCTGGTGCAGACGGCAGAGGAGCTGAGCTGCCGGACTCAGCCTCTCTCTCCCGACTCCCCGTGGAACTGACACATTTTCCCTCTTCACCTCTTCTTCCTCTTCTATGTGGTGAGCCACTTGCCTCTGAGGAAAGGCCTCCATTTGTCCAGCTATCTCTGGATGACAAGTTTAATTCTCCGAGCAAAGGGATAAGCATTAAACCGAGCTGTCAAATCCAGCATTGCTGGCAGTAATGGATATTTGCCCTCCTCTGTCTGAATGGGGCATAGTTTACTATCTCCTGCTTAAATTCCCAACACCCAAAAGTCTGGAAGAGATACACCCTGAGTTGCTGTACTATTCGTCTTCACAGTGAAACCAAATGCTACGTATCACATATTGTCTTCTGTGTGGTATTTGCAATGTTAAGATCAGTTCATAGCAATATATCTTAGTTACTCAGCCTTGTGAAGCTTAAGAGCTTTCTAAAAAATTATTTCTTTTAAAAAATACACAGGCCGGGCGTGGTGGCTCACGCCTATAATCCTAGCTCTCTGGGAGGCCAAGGCGGGCGGATTGTTTGAGCTCAGGAGTTCGAAACCAGCCTGAGCAAGAGCGAGACCCCGTCTCTACTAACAATAGAGAGAAATTAATTGGACAACTAAAAATATATAGAAAAAATTAGCCGGGCATGGTGGCACATGCCTGTAGTCCCAGCTACTCGGGAGGCTGAGGCAGGAAGATCGCTTGAGCCCAGGAGTTTGAGGTTGCTGTGAGCTAGGCTGACGCCACGGCACTCTAGCCCAGGCAACACAGTGAGACCCTGTCTCAAAAAAAAACTATATATATATATATATATACATATAGCCCAAAATTCAAAAGAGAATAGGGCAAAAAGGTTCCCTCTCACCTAACCCTCCAGTTACCCAGTTCTTTTCTCCATAGGCAACCATTTTATCGTTGTCTTATCCTTTTAGGGGTATTCTGTTCGGGTACAGTACAAACCTACCTGTGTAATTTTTTTAACCAAAAGATGGAATTCTAGACACAATGCTGTGTGCCTTTTATCTTTCGTTTAATATATCTTAGAGATTCCTTATTATTCCTTAAGGAATATTCCATTATTCAAACGTTGAGTTGTCATACTTCATGGAACTCTATCATATGGCCATAGTCTCTTATTAATGGATACTCAAGTTGTTTATAAATTAATAGTCATTAAAGTAATGACTATATTAGTATGTACATCTTTGCACATATGTTTATATTTGCAGGGTAAATTCCTAGAAGTGGAATTTTAGGTCAAATGGCAAATGCACTTAAAATTTTTAAAGCTATTGATAAATTTTCAATCATAGAGGATTTGTACCAATTTATACTCCTACCAACGCTGGCTATTGTATTTCCAAATATGATTCTCCTGTGACTTTTTCTGATCCCTTCCTAAATATAAGAACTCTAGCAGCAAATTTCAATTCTAAGGAGGCTAATGAAGTAATAGTAAGGTTGTAACTGTGGCCACTAGCATTCATTTGCTGTCTCAATAGGTATACACTGTAATCAAAGGTATTAGACAAAGAAATTGCTATACTTAATGTCCTGAATTCTTTCAGGGATTTAAAAGAATTATAAAGGAAACAAACACAGGTGGCAGTTGACCTAGTTAACTCTCTGGTAGCACTTTGGACCTACTTAAAATAAGAATCAAGTGGAACACAAGGGAAGAGTTTCATGAAGTACGTGCTATTTAATATGGTACATATAAAATAATTACATCAACTTAAAAGCAATCTTTTGAGTAACTTTGAAATTTGAGAGCTATTTTAATGACATGGTAGACTAGAACCAAGGAAGTTAAATCAAATTTATGCTTGCTTCTCACTTTTCCTTTACATATAGCCTCGCCAACCTTCCTAGTGTCCTCCAAATAGGGTCCCTTCCAGTATCATTTTGCCATGTAACAGAGCTTCTTTTCTTGGCTCATGCTACATGTTCTAAAATTATCCCTTCTCTCCCAAATAAAGTTCTTTCGCCTCAGTGCCTAATTTTTTATTCACTCTCAGAAATATGGGATCTGATGAATTAATTTTCACCTGAGTGGCTAATTTTTTAAAAATCGTCTAAAATAATTTTCATAAACTATGTATCCCTCACAAAGTTTTAAAGTGTCATCTAAATTTTTCAACATTTTAAATAGTTGCAAAGGTCATAATTTCTAGCATATTATAAATACGATTTCAAACTAAAATTTTAAATATAAATTTAATTAAGTAAATCCAACTATAACATTTAGATCCATTTTTTAAAAATATGACCAAGTTCCTCTTTAACACTTAGAGAGGTTATATCTTTCCTTTTTCTCCTTGAGTTATTACAAACTTAATACATAATTTATCAGAATAATATAAACATACACATTTTGGCAATTACTAAATATAAGTAGTAAGTTTATTATTGGTTAAGATAATATTAGCTACTATAACAGAGAGACTCCACAATCATCATGGCTTAACATAGTAAAAAAACAATTTCTTGATACTATAGAGTTCCAAAAAGGACTAGGTGGTGATTCAGGGAAACGTCTCAGGGCTCTGTTGTTTTTAACATATGGCTTCCATATAGCTGAAAAAGAAAAGAATCAGCACAGAGATGGCACATGGCCAGGTCTGTAAGTGGAGCCCCTCACTTCCCTTGCCTTCCAAAACCCAGAACCAATTGTATTGGCAAACCTGAAACAGAAGGAGGACAGGAATGCAGCCTAGTATTCTAGAAATGGATTGGGTAAACAGCTCTATAATCTTGGCCACAAATTTACTGGAAATGTGTGTCTGTCTTGAGAAGAACCATGATCCAACTTTTAAAATAAATCTAATGAAAGAGAACGCTTTAGTCTGCTAAAAAAAAATCTGGCAGCTATTTTAAAAATAATATATTTTGTAAATAAAAAGAAAATTTTAAAAATTTTAAAATGAGGACTCACAGTAATTGTAATACATATTTTGTATGATTTGATAAAAATGTGTTCTAATTCCCTCGTTGAATAATACACTGAACACTGGCCAAAAATATAGTTTTATCCTTAACACAAATATTTATTAAACAAGCGGCTGGATGCAGTGGCTCATGCTTGTTATCCTAGCACTTGGGGAGGCCAGGGTGCAGGAGGACTGCTTGAAGCCAGGAGTTGGAAACCAGCCTGAGTAATATAGCGACATCCTGTGTCTACAAAAAATAGAAAAATTAGCCAGACACAGTGGCATGCACCTGCAGTCCCAGCTACTTGGGAGGCTGAGGCAGGAGGATCACTTGAGCCCAGGAGTTTGAGGTTGCAGTGAGCTATGATGACTGCACTGCACTCTAGCCCCGGCAACAAAGAAGGGCCTTGTCCCCGCCCCCCTTCCCAGAAAAAAGAAAGAAAAGAAAAAAATTTATAAAAAAGAGAAATTCAGCAAGTCTATGAGTTTATGATAACTCAGTGAATCACTACGAAGATTTCACCTATGTGGGGCCCATGACTGCTTGTATGACTAGAGCAGTATTTGGGATGGGTCAGGGCAATGTCTTTCTTTTATAAAGTGGGGAAAAAGATTATTTGGAGCTTGAAAACATTTAGATCAATCAATTTTAGAAAAGAGTACTTATGGAAGTTGAAGATCTGAAAATTGATTCCTTTAAAATAATCTATGCCTATATAATCGCCTCTGAAAGTATTAGTATTTATGTATCTGTCCGACTGCTACATTATACCATACTGCCTTGACAGCCCAAAGGAGTTTCCAAAGGTGGAATTTTTTTGACGAACCAGTAAGATATTTTCACGCCTTCCCTTATCCCTTAAATTAGGCCATCCAGAGTTTCACTCAAAAGGACTTTTAAAATAGTACTAATAGAAATGAAGCTCTGTTCGGGAGCAAGGATTCCCCAAAGATAACACAATAATCACCCTGAGTCTGCTGTATAAAGCTTAAAAAAACCAAGCAAATATCAGAAAGGTACTCAATTTTGTAGACTTGGAATACTATCTGGAAAAAACAAAAACAAAACAGCAGCACATTCTGCTTCTTAGGAATTTACTGAAGCTAATATGTGCAGTATATTGTTAGAAACCATTCTACTAACCAAATCATTTCTTAATTGGCCCAGCAAAAACAGGCTGATTGTAAAGAATTCAGAAAATTGGCAAAGAGTATATAAAGCCAGAGGTAATTCCTGTTAATTAACCTTGGGTAACATATTTCCTTTAAGCCTTTTTAAGACTAGAATATCATTATTTCTGGGTAGTCCAGCATCTTCAGTTGTCATTAATAACTCTTTTAAACTAATACAAAATTTCTAGGAATATTTTGAATAAAATTCTCAGTTTAGTTCATATTTTACCTTATCAAATTCTGGGAAAATATTTAAACAGATGAATAATATTGTTCCCTAATCATGACTTTCCCCCAAATGAGGATTTTAACTTATAGCACTTAATGTATGTATTTAAATAGTCCACTAGACCATTCATAACTGCAGAGGATGCTTATTATACAAACAAAAATTTAGTTTTAACCACGAGAATCTAATCTTGATTTATGATACTTAAGAAACATTGTAGTTGAATTGTAGAGTCAGTGTTCATGTGTTCTGGTATTTCACGCTGTTAAACAACAATCTGGTTAAGACGAAGAGCTTGGGCTCTGGAGCCAGACTGCTTGAGTTCAAATCCTAGCTCAGCCATTCAACTAGCTATGTGATAACACCTTCCAGTTATAAGAGCATCTAGTTTTAAGTTTTTCATGTTTTAGGCAGGATCATTCATTAATGTGCTATGTGATTTAACTATACAGCTTAGGTTAGCCAGACATATAAAGTGATGTATCTTACAATTTGCTTGCCTTGTTTACATTTCAAGAAAGTTAATAAAAAATAATGCTAATGAAGTACTTCAACCGTTTAAGTGCAAGGACAAATACTAAAGAACAGTATTTTCATTTTAACCATACACAAATCTTGATGCTGTTATTGTACTTACTAATCACCAAATAACTAATGCAAATTTACTAATAACTAGGGCAATGCCTAACAAGGTAATCATGAGTTGTGAGACACACATAAGACTATTAGGAATGCAGAGTAATGGATATAATTATATATCACCACAAGATGGAGTAAGAGTTCTCTCTCACTCTCTGGCTCTTCCCCCGCCCCTCGCCTGCCAAGTATGCAGATCTGACTTATTCCATTCTGCCATCTAGCGGTGATATAATTAGGTGTATTCTATTGGATCAGTTTCCTCTGCAAGAAAAAAAATAAAAATAATAAGCAATTTCATAAAAGCTAAGAAATTAGTTGAAGGAAAAGAGTGAACATACAAAGGAAAGTGGTAATACAACTTAGTAAAATGGCAAGAAGCGTGAGAGAACGTCAGAGTGGAGTCCCAAACTCGCATAACAAGTTTAAAAAATAGGCACGTGCCTATAATCGTGGCTACTTGGAAGAATGAAGGGGAAGGATCGCTTGAGCCCAGGAATTAGAGGTCAGCCTGGGCAATATGGCGAGATCTCATCTCCAAAGAATAAAAAACAAAAATCTATTTTAAAACTAAAATGATATCTATTTTAAAACATAACTCTGTAATTCCTTTTAGAATAAAGAATTTCGAAGATGGCTTCTTCGACTACTCCCTTAGCAGAAGGATTTGGAATTTAAATATTTTTAATGTTGCCTTTTTTATTTAATAAAATTGAAAATTATGCAAAATCATAAGGAAGGAAGCATCTAAGGTCTCCAGCGACTTACATAAATTTTGGGCAAGGTCATCGAGATTTATAGTCAATGATGTTTTCCTTTTCATTAAATAACAATGCTTTCATTTGCTTGAAGTTTACATTTGGAATTTCTTTAAGGGGTATAATTTTTTAAATTTTTACCAAAAAAATGTGTATCCCATGTCAAATATATATAAAATTAGAAGGCAAGGGGTTACTATTCTTGATAAGTAAAAAAAGCTTTATAAATTAATCAGAAAGAGATAATTACTCCAAAAGGAAAACATAAAGGATATGATCAATCTACAAATAATACAGATAAAAAAATAACAATTATCACTCATTAGTGAGCTGATTAAAATGATGACACTTAATAATGAGGTTAAAATAATATCTTTTGCTTCTTAGTCTAACAAAGAGAAAGATTCATCGTTACTGGTATTGATAAGGACGTAGGGAAGCAAACGCTGTTGGTGAAAGTATAAACTGTGCAATCTTCCTAAAGGGCCTTAAATGAGGATAATATCTTTTTACTTAGAATTACGACTTCTAGGAACTTACTCTAGGCAATAACTTCAAGTTTATACACAAAGAGTTATCAGTAAGAATATTGTGAATTGAATTGTTGTTAGTAATAGCCAAAACCTGGCCACAGCTTAAGGTCAACAGTAGGCAATCAGGGCTGGGCGTGGTGGCTCACGCCTGTAATCCTAGCTCTCTGGGAGGCGGAGGTGGGCGGATTGTTTGAGCTCAGGAGTTCGAAACCAGCCTGAGCAAGAGTGAGACCCCCGTCTCTACTAAAAATAGAAAGAAATTAATTGGACAACTAAAAATATATAGAAAAAATTAGCTGGGCATGGTGGCGCGTGCCTGTGGTCCCAGCTACTCGGGAGGCTGAGGCAGAAGGATTGCTTGAGCCCAGGAGTTTGAGGTTGCTGTGAGCTAGGATGACGCCACGGCACTCTAGCCAGGGCAACAGAGTGAGACTCTGTCTCGGAAAAAAAAAAAAAAAAAAAAACAGTAGGCAATCAGCTAAATAAACTATGGTGCATCCACATGCTGGATTCCTATGTAACTAGTAAAAGTTCTGATGCAGAAATATTAATGACATCAGAAAAATGTTCAACTCTATCAAGTGAAAAAAGCAGATTACAACACTAAATGCATAGCAGGACACCAATTTTGTTTTTCTTTTTTAAAATAGTACTTTATTTTCTTTTGTGCTTTTCTAAATTTCCCAATGTACATGTATTACTTTTATAATAAAAATATGATACACTTACTAATTAATACATATCACAAAACTCAATTACTGTATTTTCATTTAAAATATATAATTTTCCAATCAAATTTATACTTGCGTATTTAGTTGAGTAGAAATATCTTAGGTTAAATACAAGTTTCAACACAAAAAAGGATATTGAGAAAAAATTTAGATCATTTCAAGAGACCACTTAAAACTAATAAGCATCATTTGGAAATTTCTCACCAAAAAGTCAGAACTATAGACTCACTTAAGAAAACACTAAAGGATTTATCATTCTAACCCACTGCTTGTTTTGTAACCTCTTTACAACATCTGTAAGTAAAATTTATTTTCTGAATATTCGAATTTGACTATTTCCTAAATTTAAAGCATCGAAATGACCCCCCAAAATATTAAATATTATAAAACTGCAGATTATCATTTATGCATGAGAAATAACTTAATGAATACCTATTTACTAATGAATAGCCCATTTATCCAAAGATTATATTTCAATATTGTCATTTATAAGAATAAAATATCCAGTCTATTCAAAAAGAAAATAATGGATTAATTTAGTGTACTGAAACTAGCTGCTTCTTCCAATAAAAGAAAATATTTGTAAATCATGTTGTGCTCAATAAAAATGTATATAAGTTTATAACTGAAACTTCATTCACAAAATATAATGGTCTTCTAGCAGAATTTGAATATTACAGCTTTTCAATTATATTCTAAATGAAAACAATTAAAAATCAATTCAAATAATTCAGAATAAGTGCTTTATTTTTTTAAATACCACAAAAACTGAAACTATCTTTACATCAATGTAATAGCAATAAAAATTAGAAATCAATTTGCTGTAACTCTTGAAAACATTGAGCATAAAACAAAATTAAAAGAACAAAAAAGAAAAACTAAGTACTCCTTTTAAATTGAAGATAATCTAACTGCTTGTGACATACCTACTTGCAGATGTACAAACAGTAGATGCATTCAAAACAGTGCAAGATTTATTTAGGACAATATTCCAACCAATGCCAATGTAGTTTTTAATTTACTTGTGCAAGTTTATATAAAATCACAAAAGTAAATCTCTCCTAATATATAACCAGCTTATGCCAATTCAGAAAACTCCACATCAATATAACAACTGTGGAAATTGTGAGGTATGACTTGAGGGGGAGCAAAAAGTAAAACCTAACATCAAAAGTGCATATACTTCAATGTAATTACAATCTTGTTATATAGTTCTACTTTTGTAAAAAAAAAAATTCCTTTAAACTATATGTCTATAAGAAAAAGTAAATGTATCATTTCATATTTTTTTTGAATTTCAAATATATATACGTAATCTTCCTTTGTTTTTAATAAGTTCAAATACGAATTGATAGTGGGGTAATTGGATTCTTTAAGATAGCTCTATAGAAGAGATGAATACAACATACTATATCTTCTTTAAGAAGTATGAGCTAATGATAAGCATTCCTTATATTGTTTTTTAATGTCTTTAAGGAATGCTGTTCTTGTAAACAATGGCTTTGAAAAAGAAATTGGAGACTAAAATACATTACTAGAGGATCTCTACAAAAGGTCACCAAAACTATCCTTGTTCGTGAAATCAGGGAAAACCTTTTGGAATTTATCTTGCTAGAAAAAATGCTACCACTTTTCTTCTTCCTTCTTTTTTCTAATTATCACAATTATACATCAGAAGATTTTTCCCAAATAAATACTGACGTAAATGTTGATTTCAAGGACAAACAACTTTTGTTAAGAGTCTATTTCTCAAGCATTTCACAATTTGTTGAGATGGAGGCAGCACTGTTCTGGTGTGAATTGTCACTGGACTCCTGGGAAGTATTCCTTCTGGGAGAGTTTATTAGGACCTGAAGCTGACTGGTAGATGTAGGCTTAGCAGCATTTGGTGGTTTTGTAGAGGAATTAGATGGAAGTCTATGACGATTACTCTCCTCACCAGAAGTAGATGAATGTCTTTTTCTTCCAAATTCCTCACTAATAGGGGGCTGCAAATCATGAAAGACAACACGGTTGACAATTTTACTGGTTTTCCTCCCTTCGAAATCTAAGGCCAGACTTTTCCAACACAGAGGGAAATTATGTTGACAATTCAGTAGATTTTATCAGTATAACAAAAACTTAATAGTACCTTAAGGAATTAAGTACCTTAAGGAATTAAACTTAAATTTCCTACCTAAATCAGCCTACTAGTATTTTGCTGATTCTTTCACTCATCATATGTTTATTCAGCTTCTCCCATATTTTCCGGCCTGAGCTATGTGATAGGGCATAAGCATAAGGCTGGGTTCCCTGCCTCCAAGAAAATGTTTCAGCAAGGCCATTTTCCTCCTTTATTCAGCAATGTCCTTTTCTCAACTCTGAACTCCTATCCTAGGCTTGCTTATGATGGGAATGTTTAAATAACAGATGAATAAAAGCAGCAGGGAGAAAAAACAGATGCCAAGTCAACTAGCCTTCAGCAAGTTTGAAGGTTTATCTAGGATTCCCATGATAAAGAGACTGAGAGTATTACTGATGGTACTAAATTTAAATATCTTCAAACGTAAGTACCCATAAAGTTCCCAAATCCCCTCTGACTGCAAGCAGAAAAGGGGCAGACAGTGAACAAGTATCTTGCATTCAGAAAAAGTCATCTTTTGGGTCTTTCCAGTTACAGATTTGGAAGTCCAGAACTGTACACCACTGGACTAATATTTTTATTTGGAGGTAAGATAAGACAGTAACCTCTTTTTCCAACAGTCCACTGTACTTAAAAGAGAAGCTCTGTGTTCTTAGCTTCGGAGAGGGCAAGAGTTATGATTACAGAGCAGGGACATCTTTGTGACAGAACTGGTCAGGCCACTCTAGAAAAACAGTTCTTAATTTCAGAGACACAGGCTCTTCTATTATCTTCATCGCTGAAGCATTAATTCCATTTACACAAAACTACAAGACAATTTACAACACTAAGCAGAGATGGACCTAGCCTTCCTTTATGTCTCTTTTCAACTTTTTTATTTGTCCTCTTTTCTTATTTATTTATTTTTTTTTGCTTCTCTTCTTTCTCCTTTTCCTTTATCTTCTTAAGTTCATCTTATCCTTTTTATTAATGCTTTCCTTTTCCTATTGAAATCAAATTGATTAAATCCTACCCTCTTGCCTGCACATAGCATTTTTGCCTTAATTTTATTATGCAGGAACCCTAAATCCATACCAGTGCATGTTACAGAAATTATATGGATTTTAAAAAAACATTAAAAAGTGAAAAGTTTTCACACTGCTAGTGAGAAATTAGTAGCATATCCATATAAAAGTTACTAAATCTATAAAGTGTTAAATTATAGGGGTATATCAAAATCAAAGTGAACTGACAATTGCACTGTGGTTATACAAGATGTTAACATTTGAGAAATCTGAGTGAACAGAATATATGGGAATTCTCTGAACCATTTTTGTACCTGTTTCAAAGTTTTATTTCAAAAGTGAAAAGTTAAATTTTCAAAATAAAAAGTTAAAAAATAAAAGTTGTAAAATTAAACTAAAGAAAGTCACTGGTAAGAGATCAGATTATATGGGTAATAAAATAGAGAAAGGGACTTAAAACTTACGTCCACACGGAAGTCTTCTAACTTCTTAAAACTACAGAGGTATTCTTGAAGTTTCGGGTCAATAGATTGTGTTTTAGATTGAGAATATTTCAAATAAGCCCAAAACTTTTCTAGTCCATACAGCTGACCTAATAATAAAGAAGAACATATACTGTAAATTATATAGAATTTAAAAAATGATTTATATTAAACATGATCCTACCAGCAATAAGCCATTTATCTTCCAATATATACTTAATCTAGATCTTGAGAATAAGACACGTAATAAATTAACAATAACAGCAGCTATTATAACATTTATTGAACATTTGTTATGTAACAGGTATTAAATGCCTTATTATGTATCAAATGAATTTGGGCCATATACAACCCAAAAGATAGGTGTGCTCTTATGTATATTACAGATGAGAAAACTGAGCCTAGCAAGGTTAAGTAATTTACCCAAGGTCACGTAGCTATTAGGTAATGAAATGCGATTCGGCCTAGGGATCTGGCCCAGAACCTGAACTCTTAACCACTGTGCTATTCTGCCTTTCCAAGCATAACTGCTGATGTTACACAGAATTTTCATGTAATAGAACATCAGTGAGTAGCCATGTTTGTCAAGGAAATAATGATAAAATACACCTCCATAAAGGAAATACTGGAGAGTAGTTATTTTCCAATACCTCACAGAAAGGACCTTCTTACTAAATGGTGCCCCATCCTTCATCAAGAACCATAATAGTGGCATGAAGGTCTTAAATTAAGGTTTGCCCTGAAAAAAAAAACCATGAACTCCCTCTCTACTTATTGACAGACTCAGGTTTACAATTTCCAAATAGAATAAGTTTTTTGTTATTGTTTATTTACCAGATTCATAGTCTTTTTTGGTTTCTTCTTGGAAATCCTTAAAAATTTCTTGTCTGAATTTTTTTTCCAGTCCATAACTATAAAACCTGAACAGACATTCTAACCCATACCTATAGAAAAGAAAATAAAAGGTATATAATAAAATTTTTGTTATAAGAATATAAATACAGTTAGTAGCACTGCCACAAGCAAACATGGCACAGATAATCCTGACCAAAAAATCTCAGTACGCAGATTTTTAACCGAGATAGTAGTTAGTGATCCACAGCTGGCGCTTCACTACGTTTGTTGGCTCAGCCACAGCACATCATGAAGGTGTACTGGGAACTTGCAGAATGAGAGGCTACCCAAGGGACACAGACAATTGGAATACGGCTTCTGTTGATGGACAGAGTATCTCTCCCTGGTATTTCTGAAGAACTAACTGGTCAAATGATTTAGTGACAAATTGCAAATGCTTTAGATTTCTTTCCAAACCAAAATTTATAATGGTGTGTTTGTACATGGTATTAAATACTCCTGAACATAATCTTCACTCTAGAAAGATAAAGACCATACTCTTATTCCCTGGACCCTGGGTATGGTTGACCCATTCAATTATAATGGTGTAAACCTAACTAAATGGCTCCTAAGAGAGTCTCCCTGCTTTAGTTAAAAAGTATAATTAATAGCAAATATATTGCTAAAAAAGCTATAATCGCTACATAAATCAGAAAACAAATCTCCTTGTTTCTTCCTGTAACTATCTAGAGAACCTGGGACAAGTTCTGGACAGTGCATCAGCAAACTATATGGGCTCAACCTTCAACAAAAGGTGATAAGCGTGAGAGTAGACAAGGCCATTAAGACAGCAGTAGAAGTACCATGTCTAGCTGACTCAACTAGATGCCACAATGAAAAGACTCCTCAGTTAGAATCCTAAGTTATTCTGGCTGCCTCAGTGCAGGAGAGGTTACTTCTTCTTTGATTGGCTGTTACTCACAGGAAGCAGGGGGTATATGTCTCTCTTTTGTAAACAGCTTATTTACAAGATGGAGAGTGGTGGTTTGTCCCAAAAGAATAAATAGATTTCTTGGCAAGCCACCAAGAGAAATGTAGAATTGCCAACTACGCATCTACACTCTAACCTGAGCCCTTTGCTCCAGTAGCATAAAGTGAGGCTATTAGTTGAGCTTATAAGACTGCAGGCTAAGGACAATAAGGACTAAAGGAACAACAGCTCAGAATGACAAACTTGACTTGACACTCCTATTCTGGGATCATACTATACTGATATCAGTGGTTCTCAACCTTGACCACACACTAGAATCATCTGGGGAGATTTTAAAAAATACCCATGCCCAGTCTCTGTTCCAAACCACTGAAATCAGAATCTGTGGAGGGTGAGGTCTAGGGGTCTCCTTTCCTTCTCTCTCTCTCTTTCTGGAGAAAGACATTTTTAGTTTTTTGGTGTTTTTTTTTTTGTGTGTGTGTGTGACAAGGTCTTGCTGTCTCCTGGGCTAGCATACAGTGGCATCCTCAAGACAGGAATGGCAAATTTTGTCTTTTGTGCCAACTCTGGTAAATTGGCAGTAGCTATTAAAGCCATGATAAGACAGAGTATAAATCCAAAAAGTGTGGTAAGAAAGAACATAAAACAGTACTGGGATTAATTAGAGATGTCAGTAATGGACAGAGGAGAAACAAATAGAGGTACACATGCCATGTAACTGCTGGTCCTGGTCTAGATAAAGATTCTAGATAAAAATTAAAGAGGCTGGCTGGGCGCGGTGGCTCATGCCTGCAATCCTAGCACTCTGGGAGGCCGAGGCGGGTGGATCGCTCAAGGTTAGGAGTTCGAGACCAGCCTGAGCAAGAGCGAGACCCTGTCTCTACTAAAAAATAGAAAGAAATTATTTGGACAACTAAAAATCTATACAGAAAAAATGAGCCGGGCATGGTGGCGCATGTCTGTAGTCCCAGCTACTTGGGAGGCTGAGGCAGTAGGATTGCTCGAGCCCAGGAGTTTGAGGTTGCTGTGAGCTAGGCTGACGCCACGGCACTCTACTCCAGGCAACAGAATGAGACTCTGTCTCAATA
>CAUYRB010036605.1:0-15241 GCA_963574695.1 Propithecus perrieri | reverse complement strand
GAGACCCCGTCTCTACTAAAATTAGAAAGCAATTAATTGGACAACTAAAAATATATAGAAAAAAATTAGCCGGGCATGGTGGCGCATGCCTGTAGTCCCAGCTACTCGGGAGGCTGAGGCAGGAGGATCGCTTGAGCCCGGGAGTTGGAGGTTGCTGTGAGCTAGGATGACGCCACGGCACTCTAGCCAGGGCAACACAGTGAGACTCTGTCTCAAAAAAAAAAAAAGTAATTTGCAGCCAGGCGCGGTGGTTCATGCCTGTAATCCTAGCACTCTGGGAGGCTGAGGCGGGAGGATTGCTCGAGGTCAGGAGTTCGAGACCAGCCTGAGCAAGAGCGAGACCCCGTCTCTACTAAAAATAGAAAAAAATTATCCAGACAACTAAAAATACATAGAAAAATTAGCCAGGCATGGTGGCACATGCCTGTAGTCCCAGCTACTCGGGAGGCTGAGGCAGAAGGATTACTTGAGCCCAGGAGTTTGAGGTTGCTGTGAGCTAGGCTGATGCCACGACACTCACTCTAGCCCGGGTAACACAGCGAGACTCTGTCTCAAAAGAAAAAGATTCTGAAATTGTTCCCACCTCCACCCCATCCCCAGCTAAGATAGTAAATAAAAAAACAATATCGTAATCTAGGGGTGGAGATTTGTGCCCATTAGACCTAAAAGATACAGGGGTGGTGGCTGCCAACATCTCTCTGTTTAGTTTGCCAGTCTGGCCCCTGCAGGAACCAGGTGGACACTAAAGAATGACTGTTGTCTACTTCAGGCGTAGCCAGGTGGAAATCCTGATCAAAGCTGATGTGCCTGATGTGATTTCATTGCCAGAGTATATTAATAAGTCTCAGGTACATGGTACATGGCCATTGATTTGGTGACTAAAAAACAATATTTATTATAATTTGATTTTGTTCTAGGACGTATCTCAGCCTCTACCATAATACAGTCCCAGGAGATCTGGACCCACTAGACATTCTGCAGAACATCACGCTCCATTACAGAGATGACGTCATGCTAATTGAGCAAGATGAGCAAGAGGTTGCTATACATGGGAGGCCTCAGGAAGACACTTGCACTCCACAGGGGAACTGTATGAAGAATCACAGATACCACTGCAGTGACGTTTTTAGGGGTCTAGAATATCCTCACTAAAGTAAAAGGCAGATGTCTTGCAGCCCTTATCACAAAAAAGGAAACACAGCACCTGCCTTTGAAGGCCTCTTTGGCCTCTTTTGCAGAGAGACTATTCCACATTCCACACTTGGGAATACTGCTCCAGCCCATATACCGGGTAATGCAGGAGACTGTCGGCTTGCAGAGGGCCTGGAGTAGGAATGGGCTCGGCAGCAGATCCAGTCTGTGGGGCAAGCTGCCCTGCCACTTGGGAGATATGATCCAGCAGGCCCCATGGTGTTGGAAGCATCGATAGCAGAAGAAAACATAGTGTGGAGTTTATGGCAAGTCCCATTGAGAAAACAGCAATGCAGGCCCCAGGGGGTCTGGAGCAAGGCTGTGCCATCTACAGCAAAATCACTTGCTTTTTGAGAAAGCTCCTGTACATTTCTGGGCATGTTTCTGATGGCATGCTGGACCATGGGGCATCACGTGACCATGCATCCAAACCGTCCATTGTGATCTGGGTTCTGTTGGAACCGCCAAGTCATGAAGTCATTCAGGCTCAGCAGGGGTCTGTTGTAAGGTGGAAATGAGTGGAGCCAGAGGCATGGGGAAGTTGCATGAATAGAGAGCCCAGACCTCCTTGTCACCCACCGTGATCCCAGCTCTCACCTCTTGCCAAAGGGGTGTCCCAGAGGACCGGCTGAGGGAGGCAAGAGGAGAAAGCCCAAGCCTGGTTGATGAACTGTGAAGGGTCTGGGATTTTACTCCACTTGTAAGCTAAAAAGTCATCCTGCCGCTGTTGTGTGGATGCTGGTAGAAGATATAAGGTCAGACACAAAGAACTTTATTGCTCAGCACAATCGCAGTAGCCAGAGCATCAGCATTTTCTTGCACCAGTCCCTTGAGCTCCAATTCCTGTAAAGCAATGCAAAAAACGCTAGGTGACACCTGCACATGCAGTGGGTTGCATTACAGGGGACAGACTCTGAGCTTCGAGAACCCAGATCTTCTCTAATGGACAGTAGCACCCCTGCTCTTTGCTCTGGAGGGAGACACTAAACCTTTCAAGGCTGTTCGCTATACAAACCTCCTGAAGAAGATGAGTTGGAACAAAGGCAGTCAGGGACTCTGCTTGCAGACACGTGGAAATAACAGAGACTCATGGCTCCATATGGGGTGCAAGCCAGACATCAATGGCAGTTGTATTACAGTCATATTTGAGGTGACCTTGAAAGACAGTAAAGAAAGGAAGCTTCTCAACGGGCAGAGCAGTGAGCAGTGCACCTGGTCATCCACTTTGTGACCTGAGGTGAGAATACAGTGGTCCCCCCTTATCCACGGGGGAGGTGTTCCAAGACACCCAGGGGATGCCTGAAACCGCAGATAGTACCAAACCCTATATATACCATGCTTTTTCCTATACATACAAACCTATGATAAAGTTGAACTTATAAATTAGGCATGGTAAGAGAGTAACAGCAATAACTAATAATAAAATAGAACAATTATAAAATATAGTGTAATAAAAGTTAGGCGAATGTGGTCTTTCTCTCAAAATATCTGATTGTACTGTACTGTGGCTAACTGAAGCCACACAAAGCACAACCACAGATGGGGGGACTACTGTACATAGACTCCTAGGCTGGCCGGGAGCCTGGCAATGAAAAACTGGAACACTGGTGAGCAGTCCCGGAGCAGAGGCATGTCGGTGGACATAGAGGATTGAGCATTGAGTGTCCAGGTTGTTGTATCATACTTTACTACTCATTAAAAAGCATCCTCACGGAAGAGGCACTGAACAACTAAGGAGACAAAATGACCCAGCCAGTCGATGTTAGCCAGTCTTTGTTGTCAGCTGTCTCGGGGCTGGCGTGCTGGACACTTGAATGGAATGGCCACGGGGACAGAGAGGGGGGCTATTCGTGGACCCAGAAAAGGTGGCTTCCATTTAGCAAGCCTAATCTGGGTCCTGCTGCCTTTGAACGCCCAACCTGTCAGTAACAAAGATGAATATTGAGCCCCTGAGATGGCACTATTTCCAAGGGCAACAATGGGCCATTTGAGGACAAGGCACCTACAGTGGGCCCTGCCATCCTGGAAGGGTGAGCAGTTCACCTTAACAGCATAGCTATCCATCTCAAAATGAAGTTGCCTTTTCCACCCGGAGAGCCTCAGCCAGCACCACTCTCCAGGGGTTTACGGTATCCCTGATCCACAGTCTCAGGAACCCAAATAACATGGCACCCAACAGGGCACCCACTACAGAGTGAAGGAAATAAAGGAGTGGGCCCATGGGACACGCTCACTGTATCACACGTCACACAATCCAAAAGCACCCAGCCTTGGGATTCTGGAATCATCTGCTGAAAGTGCAGCTGAAATGCCAGCTCAGAGGCAATACTCTGCAAGGATGGGATGCCATTCTTTAGGATGCGATGTGTACGTAAAGTCAGAGGCCCCTATGTGGTGCTGTGGCCCCAACAGAAAAAATACATGTGTCTAAGATTTGATGGATGAAATCAGGAGAGACCCTACTTAACACAACTCCCAATGACTTACTGGTTCAGTTGGTACTTCCTGTCCCCACAACTCCATGCTCTGCAAGATTAGAGTCCTGGTCCCCAAAGGAGTACACTCTTGCAAGGGGACACAGCAAGCCGTATTCTGTGCATGCTTGTTTATGTGTGCTTATGGGCTGTGTGTGAGGTTATATATGCAGGTGTGATCGTGAGTGTATGTGTTATATATGTGGATGTGGAAGAGATTTCTGCATGTGTGTGCATTGTGTGTGTTATGTGATCAGGTGTGTGGGATGTCATATGTGTATGTAGTGGGGCTGTGTATATATGTGGTATAGAGATATATTTTGCATGAGGGGTATAGACACATGTGTGTGATATATATGTGTGGTTTGTGTATGTGTACGTGTAGTATGTGTACACATGTGGTATGTGGAGGGTATGTGCATGAGGGTGATGTGTGGAGTATATGCGCATATGTGTAATGTGTGGTGTATACAGGTGTGTAGTGTGGGGGCATGTGCATGGTATGTATTGTGGTATGTGTACATGTATGTGTGTTGTGTGGGATGTGTTTTGTATATATGTGTATACTTGGTGTTATGTTAGGTACGTGTGTGTGGTATGTGCATGTGTGCACGATATGTGGTTGGTAGGGGTAGTGCATGTGTATATATGTTTGTGGTACAGATATATGTATGAATGTGTAGGATTTGTGTCCACATAGCGTGTGTAAGACGTGTATGTGTACTGCATGTATAGTGTGTACTTACGTGCGCAGTGTGTGGAAGTGTGTTTTTATGTTTGTGGTATGTGTACATGTGTGTTTATGTGTGGTGTTTGTGTGGTGTTTGCATGTGTATACAGTGTGTACTGTGAGTGTGGTATGTATGTTTGTGTGATGTAATATATATGTATGTGTATGATATGTATTGATGTGATGTGTATGTACACATGCACATAGTATGTATAGAATTGTGGGTATAGTATACATATGTATATGAGTGTGCAGGTGTGATGGGGCTGCGGGTGATTTGTATATATAAGTGGTATTTATGTAAGTGGTGTGTGTGTACACGTGTGTGCTGTGTGGTGTGTGTGTGCATGTGGTATGTGTGCAAAGTGTGTGGTGTGTGTGTGTACATGTGTGGAGCATGCAGTGTACGTGCATGTGAGCAGTATGTGTGTGTTCTCTGTGTGGTATGCATGTACACACGTGTGTTTGGCATGTGTGATTGTGTACACATGGCATGTGTGACATTGTGGTGTGTGTACATGCATGTAACATATGCTGCAGGTAGGCACCTGTGGTCTGTGTGTGTTAGGTATATGTGGGGGGGGTGTCTATGTGCGTGGTGTATGCAGTGTATGTGGTGCATAGAGTGTATGCACATGTTTGTTGTGTGACGTATATTTGGTGTGTTCTGTGTGTGATATGCACACGTGTCCGTGTATTTGCTGTGTGTGGTATGTGCATATGTGTGTGTGGTGCACAGTGTATGTGTGTGCTTGGGCCTTGTGTGGTGTGCATGCGATGTGGGGTATGTAGAGTGTGTGCGGTAAGCGTGTACGTGTGGGGCGTGTGTGTGGTCTTCTGGCTGAGTAGTAAGCCCTTGGGGAGCGGCTGGTGTCTCTTCTTTCTCTCACTTCCTCCCCAGGGTCCCTCTTCACTCAGCAAGATCCTGAGAGCATCTTGGCTGACAAGAGTCCATTTCCCAAGCAGCTTAAAGACTGCATGACTCCCACAGCCGTCCTTGACAGCCGGCCCCGGCGCCCCGCCTCCCGCCACATCCGGCGCCCGCACTGGGCTGGCAGCTAACCAACCGTGACATTGGCAGTCATGCTCGTGCGCTCAAGCCACCCGCGTGCACGTGAGGAGCGGGGCGGGTGCGGGCTGCACGCGCCGCCCAGCTCGGGCTCCCACAGCACTGCATGCTAAACGCGCAGGCTGGCTCAGTAGGGGAAACGCAGTCTATGATTCCACGTTGCATCGCCTTTTGGCTCTGTTTCGTCTTTGCAGATACCAGATCTCATCTGTTGGAGGCCGCATATGGCTCATTAAAAGGACAGAGTTTGGGAGGGGCCACAGCAGGGTTCACAGGCCAGATGCCACTGTCCCTTCCCTCCCTCCTTCCCCCCACCTTTAAAATGTTTTCCTTTCTGGGCTTAGCCTTCTCTCATTCACCCAGTAAAAACAGGGCACTGTACTAACTACCATTTATCAAGTACCTACTCTGCCAGGTACGGTTGTACATGATCTCTGATCCTCACAGAAGCCAGCAAGGTAAATGTTCTAATCCCATGGTATAGAAAAGGAAACTGAGTCAGGGAGGTTAGAGAACTTGCCTGCATGGAGGCACAGAGATGGGAAGCCAAGTCTGTCCGGCTATTCCTCTGCATTTAAACAGGGGACCACCTACGCTGTATTTATCGCTTAGCACTACCTTGGTTCATTGAAAAGGGAATAGGTTTCTTCCCTACCTAGCCTATATTGCAAGGGAAATACTGCATTCTCATTTAAATGTCTCCTGAAATTTTGAAAAGCCGTGTTTCCACGTTACTTCTCTTGGCATCTGCACAATCCAACACAAAAATTATAATCTAGAGACACCCACAAAATGCCCCAGCTTTTTACTAGCCCACTCCAGAACGCAGTGAGCAAGAAGGAGCCCCTTTCCTGCCAACTCGGTCATCAGTCTGTGTCTTCGAGGGACTGGCCCCTTGGCCATTGCGGATCTGATATAACAGTAAGCCATGCCCCACATCAAATAAGTACACTGTCTCCATTTATTGCAGTTCAGTCATTTGGGATTTTCAAAGACCTGTTTGTGACAAAGTTGTGCTCTGCCACAATTTTCCTCCCATCATCTAAATTGGCTCTTCTCTCTTTTGGCTCCTTAAGAAAAACCTGCTCCTGATTACAAGATTGTGTCTGTTGCAGGGAGGCAGGGAAAGAAAATATAACATAATGGCTTTGAACATAACTTTGGAGTAAGACCTCCAGGATTCAAATCTTGTTTGCTCCATATGCAAACTCCGAGATGTGGGCAGTTTGCCTCGATTCTCTAAGCCTCAGTTTCCTCATCTGTTGTTGTGAAGAAAATAATGCACGCGAAGCTCTTAACACATGTCTGGCACACGGTGAAAGTTCAAGATATTAACTGTTATCATTAGAGTTTTCAATTGGAATGAATAGAAGACTTAAATTTGCATGATTGTACTTTTACAGTAAGCTATTAATGATGCATTCATTTAGTTTTCTACTCCAAAAGAACATAGATTTGATTAATTATAACCAGAATTTAAAATACTTCCATTATTCAGAAATAACCTACAGAGAGTCTAAGCCTATCCCTTCCTGCCTCCATTCTTCCCAGTCTTTTTTTTTTTTTTTTTCGAAGAAAGAAATAGCAATTATGTAGTCAGATTCACTGGCTCTTCCTCTCCCTGGTAACAGGCTAAGTCTTAACCTTGATTAGGCAGCATTGCATCTGATCCGAGTCCTCCCCACCTTTCAATCCAGCCCCGAGTCCCCAGGCTCCAAGGCACAGCCCTGCACTACCCTCTCCACCCCTGCTTAGCATCAGTATATTGGCAAGGCTAAGCAGCTACAAAATTTTTCTTTTAAACATTTCTCTGCCTACTTAGATGTTTTTTTCCTTCTCTCTAAGGCAAAAATTGGATTATTTTATTTATGCTGCAGGACAGTCCTATCCCTCAGAAAATGCTTGGGGATGTTTAGTTGTTTCGAAATGCATGAGAGAAGCAGGGTCCACAATCGGGATCATGCCCAAACTTCCCAGCCTAATCGCACTGGCATTCTTTCATGGCCAGAAATACCTTGCGCTCGCCCTTCCTGTGAATGCAATTAAAGCAAAAATCTCCTGACAAAGCAAATTAGAAGTAACAGATTTTGGGGGGACTTCCTGTGTCTCAAATCAAACCTATTTCTCGATTATAAAGTATGAAAAGAGAGAGAGATCAGGTTGATATTGAGGAAAATTGAACATTGATAAGTGAATTGTTTTCCCTCAATCTCTCAGGAGCTCTCTCTTTCTCTCTCTCTCTCTCTCTCTCTCTCTCTCTCTCTCTCACACACACACACACACACACACACACACACAGGTGAGGAAGGTATCTTCACAGGGTACCAATTTCCTGCAGACCATGCCTATGTTAATCTCCATTCAAACGCAGAGGCAGTGAGAGCATTAGAGGGTCAGTCGTTCTCATTCATAAAGCCTTAGATTCCACTAAATTATTAACGCCGGACAGTGGACTTCCCAATTTTGTGCCCAGACCCACTCATTGATAGAGTGATCTCCTTGTTATGGGTGAGGATATATTTGATGCTAAAACTGCTGCAAATTTTATTAGCATTCAATCTTGAGACTGTGTGAGTTACTATTAATATATCCTACATGTGTTGGTACTTTACTTTGATTAAAAATGAGATAAATCAATGAGAGAGTCCTTTTATCCAAGGTTATGTTCCTTTCACATGAAGGTCATGTACACACTAATTGGACAAAACATAAATTGTGTTTCTTTCCACATTCAGTTTTAGATCCTGACCTGTTTTGTGTCCAGAAATCACAAGGAGCCCAACCTATATCATCAAGGTTGTCTTGATTCACAGATGATTTCCTTAAGTTATAGCATGACCTTAAATGCAATTCCAAAATGAAGGAACGGAAAGTTCAGAGGGACATTAGAGGAAAAAGGCTTATAGTATTCTAGGAAAAGCAATCAGAACTTTGACTCCATGTTGCTTTCCTGTGTCAAAGAAATGTTGAGGACAGGAGAGAAATATAACTCCCACTCATAATAGCAGTCATGCCCTCTCTGGGAGACGCAGTGTGGAAGAGCTTCTATCGTTTTGATCAATTGAACAGCCGGTCTCTTCCTGCTTCAGGGTTCATTGGTCTGCTCTCTAATTTCTATAATATTTAGAAATTTTGACCGTTAGTAAAATGAGTAGATCCCATTTATTATTTTTTTTCCTGTTAAATATTTATCTTGAAGATTTTCAAGAAAATTGTATTAGGATAGTTTTTAATTCCAAGATGCCCACTCTTTACACCTAAAAATAAAATGGGCATGTTTATAGGGAAAGAAAATATACAAACCTGTCCCCTAAACATTGGATCCAATCTAGATGGGAGTGAAAAGAGCCAACTTCTACTCTCACCCTCTCATCTTCCAAAATGCAGGTGCCCCTCAAACAGGGCTGCCAGATAAAATATAGGATGCCCAGTTAAATTTGATTTTCAGATAGCAAATAATTTTTTAGTATAAGTATGTCCCTAAATATCCCATATAGTATTTCCTTTGCTAAAGTGGGCCACCCTACTCCAAAGGCCTTAAGCAAATGTTCCACAGCTGTCCTGGGGAGTCAGAACTTAAGACTGATAGTCCCACAAAATTAAGAGCAGTGAGGTACCTGCATGTCATTAAATCAACCTTTCATTTTACAGATGATCAAACAGAGGTCAAAGAGATAAAAACCATTTTCTAAGAAGACAGAGCTAACGAGTGAAGACCCAGGACCAAACCTCTCCCCTATCTCCCAGGGTAGGGTGGCATCCTCTGAGAGCAACACCTCCTTACACTGTGACTCAAAGAGACAGACTCTGAGTGTAGAATTAGCACGTGGGCAAGCGTGCCCTGTTTCTCTGTGCTTCCATCTAATAAAGCAATACGAACACAGCACAAGTAAATTCTATCACCTCCAAAGTGGCTGCCATCATTGGGGGACGGGGAGTGGTGGGACAGGAGAGGGAAATTACAGAGAACAAAGCACAGATTAGTATCTCAATAAATTATCCTGCCACACAGGCTCTCACATGTCAGGTCTTCTTAAAGTGGGGCACACTCACGTTAGCAATTCATGATTACCGTGGTTCATTATGGAATCTTCCCCTGGAGACCTTTCAGCATCAGATAGAAAACCATTTGTCTTTGTTAGCCAGGTTGCAGCCCTACCAAGAGACCTGCAGGAGGAGGAATTTAAATGATTTTTCCAGAACTCTTCTGAACCTTGGACTCCATGAAAATTTAAACAACTAATATTATAACGTTCAAACCTAAGACTAAAATAAATGCAAAGGTAGCCCAGTGTTATTACAGAGCTTCAGTATGACTCAAGGCTTTACAGAATTGAGCAAAATCCCTCTAAAGGCCATGGGAACGCTCCGGTTGCTCTCCTGAAACATCATAAGGAGAGGGTAGCATATTTGATCAATGATTAAGGATGTTATTTATATGCTCACAGGAGGCCCAATTTCCTTACCCTTTGCATGGGATACATTCGAGAGAGCCCTCAGAATAGGAAAATGCATTGTTCATCTACAAACAGGGATGCCCAGGTCAGAGACTGAGATACTGAGGCCCTCCCTGATCCCCGCAGGCTCACCAGATGCTCAAGTGGCTTCACTTCCAACTCTCTCCCATTTTCCATTTCCCCTGAGTTCATCAAGTAAGCTGATGGGGGTGAGCAAGAAGAATGTTCAAGTGGAGCTCTCCACATTCCCCTGCCCCGAATGGTCCTGAGTGGGAGACGTGGGGAAGCCCCAGCTCCGGCTAGCTGGATGAGAAACTTGCAAGGCAGGGGCAGCTTCTCTGCCACCCAGGGTGAAAAAGATTGGAGCAAAAAGGCGGAAAATACAGCACTGTCTAAGCTTCTTCCCACATAACCCAAACAACCAAAAATTGAAGCCATGAGTATCGGAATTGGAATTGTTTTACATATGTGGGCACTGGGAAAGGCTTGGGAAATTATTTAGTCTAACCTATTCATTTTTCCAGTGAAGAATGAGAGAGACTCCTTACCAGAAATCATTTTGTAGTCTTTATTGTTGGGGGAGAACAGTTTCCCCCCTACACCTGGTATGTAGAAGTCTCCATAGCATAAAACTCCTGGCCTCTCTCCCCACACCTCTCCCTCATTTACTTTGCCCCAGAGAATAAAGAGTGACAATATAACAGGGACTTGGGAAAAACAGACTGAGTGCCACCTAGCCTCCCCCTTGCCTCTTTTTCTTGGGAACCAGTTGCCCACAGGAAGATTGTTCTGCCTCCTCCAGAGAACACTCTCTCCTGTAGAGAGGGGATAGGACGCTCTGCTCAGAGCCAGTCCTGTTGAATATTTAAATTTGCTTAAATCAAATATTCAATATTAGGAAGACCACTTGCCAAAACATATAGGCCACATTCTTGAATGTTACCTTTTGTGGGAATATAGGTGAAAATTTGGACTCCACTTGCCGTAGTCTTTTGCCACTTCTGAATTTCTGACTTTCAGCAAATGTATTGGCACCCCTCGAATCTCCACATCCACGTCAAGGGTTCTTAAACATTGTCAGGTCAGAAACCACTTTGGAAATCTCACGGATCCCTCAGAAAAATGCATTCCCTAAAGCCCGTATATGGATCCCAGTTAAAATAGCCCTGATTTGTTTTCACGATGAATTATATAAAGTGATATATAAAGTGACTCAAAAAGACCTAATCAGCTTTTTCCAGGAGTTCATAAAAACACCAGCATTTGACAAACTTCTGCCATACCAACATTCAGTTATTGTGGACTCATACGAAGTTTGATTTATTCCGTTAATTAAATAAGCAATGACTGGGGAACTGCTATGTAGCTCTCAGCTAGGCACTAAGGGGGGAGGAGGAATAAAGAGGGACAAGATAATATTCTTGGCCTCAAGAAACACAAAGTCCAACGGGAAAACACAAAGGTAAGTGAAAGAATCACAATACAACGTACTTTGCAACTAGCTGTATCCATGGGATTTAGCTGTTGCCAATGGAGTGAAATTGGAAGTGTGCTCCTCCTTAAAGGAGGAGCTCCTCCTTAAAGGGAAATAACAAGCCCTCCTCCTCCATTTTCTCCCTTCCCAGCAGCTAGAATGTGTGAAAGCTAGAGGACCCGTCCTCGGCCCCAACATGGAAGCCGAATGCTGAGGGCAGCCAGAGCAAGAAGATACAAGAAGCCTGGGTCGCCGACACCACTGAGCCAGCGCACCAGCCCTGGAACGCTTGCCTGGATTTTTCTGTGAGAGAGAAATAAACTTCTACCTTCTTCAAGCACTGCATTTTTAGGTCTCTTTGTTATAGCATCTAAAGTTTGAACTAATACAATGTGCAGAGGCACTGAGTCATGGAGAGAATAGCACATTTGATGTGACGAGCCCGGTGGCAGCAGGTCTTTTTATTCTTGTGTTATAGACAGAGAAACCAAGGCCAGTAAATTATATCTTCTAGCAATTCACAAGAATAGAATCAGAGCTTGAATTTTCCTCTTTGGATTCCATGTCTAGTACTTGTTTTACTTAGCATGTCCAGTGTAGAAAGAAACAAATCTTTCCAAAAAATGCCAAGCAGTTGACCAGTGGCTGCCAATCACTTTGCTGAGCACTGAGGATGAAATACAAAGCAAGTGGTTGGGGATAGAGGTTACTTAATAACAAAAGTGGGCACACTATTACATCTTCACCAGTCTTCTTAATGGAACAATGTGAACTTAAGAGAACACATCACAAAGGATTCTGACCCGGATGGGTCCCTGGGAAGGCTTTTCTGAGGACATATGCTTGAGCTGTGCCCTAAAGGAATAAAAGGACATAACCAAGTAGAGAATGAGAGAGAACATTCTCCAGGTGGAAACAATAGTATATGCAAAGGCCCCGTGGTGGGAAGCAGCATGGCAGGTGTGAGGAACTGGATGAGGCCTGGCTGAAGTGCAGAGAAACAGGGAGAGGGTAGTGCACAATGAGTTTGAAAGGTAGATGAGGCCAAACTGCACGGGGTCATAAGGACTGTGTTAAGGACCTTGGTCTTCAACCTCAGAATATTTCATCCCCAGGGAAGGATTTCAGTGAGGAATAGGGTGAGAGGGGAGTATGACATGATTATATATGCCACTTGAACATTGATTCTGTTTGTATTATGAAAAACAAATGGGTAAAACTCAAAGGAAATCAAGTAGGTGGGAGGGGGGAGGACGGATGGGTAAATTCACACCTAACGAGTACAATGCACACTAACCAGGTGAAGGGCACACTTACAACTTTGACTCAAACTGTACAAAAGCAAATTATGTAACCAAAATGTGCATACCCCCATAAAACTCTGAAATAAAAAGAATAAGAGTTAACAAAACCAGGAAAAAAAAAACCCAGATGGGGTGGGGGTACACAGTGAAAGCGGGAAATTATTGCAGCTGCCTGGGCAAGACATTGTCATCATTCGGGCCGAGTCATGCCAGGGAGTGGAGATGGTTTTTAGCTAGAGGTCAATTTCCTGGCATAAAAGAGAATCACTCCTGCTATAGCTTGAAGAGAATATATGGGTCCCTTCAAAATTCATGTGTTGGAACCTAATTACCAAGGCGATACTATTAGAAGGCAGGGTCTCTAGGGGGTGACTAGGTCATGAAGGTTCCACCCTTGTGAAGGGCATTAATGTCTTTATAAAAGAGGCTTCTGAGAGCTGCCTCACTCTTCCACTCTTCTGCCGTATGAGGACACAGCAAGAAGCCGCCATCTTGAAAGAAGAGGGCAAGCCCTCCCCAGACACCATTTCTGTCGGCCCCTTGATGGTGGACTTACTAGCCCTCCAGAATTATAACAAATAAATTTCTGTGCTTTATAAATTACCTAGTCTGTGGTATTTTGTTACAGTGGCAGGAACAGACTAAGACAACACCTTTAGCCAACTATACTTAGCTCCCCTAGATATCTCAAAACAAACAAAAATAAAACCATAGAATTATGTAAGCTGTGTGAATCTCAAGTGTGTCAAAGTTTCAGAATTCACTATGGCAAAGATTTCCTTTTACTAGAAGTGGCCACCTTTGTTTCCTTATTTTTTCATTTGTTTTACCTCCCTCTCCTCGGTAGTGAAAGAGCCAACAAATCTCTAATCATGTAAGTTGCATCCAGGATAACTCCCATTTGGGCCTTTCCCTAGAAACAAGCACGCATCTTCTGTGTGTACATTCGCTAAGTGACTAATACAGAAATCAATGGCCATCGCATTCTCTGGGTATGCCTCCAGTGTTTTGTTTTGTTTTAGGCTTTGTTTGTTTTTAATGCTGCTTTTCTACTAAAAATTGGAAAATAATAATGTCTTTGTCTGTCTAAAAATATCTCTTTGTAAATATTCTTCAAAAGCTCATAAGCCACTTGAGTGAAACTATTTCCCTCCCTTTTTCCACCAAAAGCACAGAGATAAATTATTTCTTGATGAAATTATCGACTATACATCCCACATGACTTCCTTCAATAGCAAGTAAATATTCCCTCAATAACAATGGATGTGGAAGGGAATGAAAATGGAGAGGACGAAAATTCTTCGAGTTTTTATAAAGGAATTCTGAGAGGATCCAAGGAGGCTGGTTTTACACAAAAGGGACTCGGGGATTCAGAACAGGTCCCCCCACCCACAGCTCGCACAGAGAGAGAGGTCTGCAGCCTAGTGGAGTGTGGCCTCCACCTGAAAGAGTAACCGGTTCCATGAACGCCTACATATTTTTTTATAATCTCCTTCCTTAACTAACTACTTGAGCTTTTTGAGTTGTTTCCCAGAAATGGTGGATTTTCTGCAAGACAAAGCATCTGGGATTCCGAAGGCCCCTGAGCAAGATTCCTATTCCCGATGCCAGAAATTGCCAGCCTCCACGCCCTGCCCCAGTGCCTAGAACCTGTCCCAATGCATGTAGCCCCTCGTTAGTTACACCACGACCTGCCCCAAGGCACGTGGCCCCTCAGCGGCCCCTCACTAAAAAGCCCATGACCCCCTCAGTCAGGGAGAAAGATTTAAGGCAGCTTCTCCCATTCTCCCAATAAGACATCCGTCGTATTTAAAATTCCTTTCTTCCTTGGCAATTCTCATTGTCTCAATAATTGCACCTTTGTGCAACGAGCAACTAGACCTAGACCAAAACCCCCTTGCAGTTTCAACAACAAAAATGGTGGGCTTACCCTCTTCCTGCTTGGCCACAAAGTCATAGGCTTGGGTCTATGTTGAGCTCTGTCTCCTAAAGTGCACAAAAGAAAAGCCCCACTCTGAGAAATGAAATCTTCTAGTTGCATTTATAAATCTTACTAATTTTGCTAAGGGGGTTATCAGTATAATTTTTAAAAATTAACTTCTGGAAAGCCTGAGTTTTAGACTAATTTTCAAGGGATTTTTTTTTTTAGTCACTATCAAACATAGAGAAATTCAGGTTAAGTTTGCAAAAGTGATCCTTATAAAAAGACTTTAATGAGGAGGGATAACAATATTAGCATCTACGGTGTTGTGTGTGTGTGAGACTTCTAACCAGGCTGACCAACCTTTCTGGTTGCCTGGGACCAAGGGGAGCTCCAAAACATGAAACTTTTTGCTTTAAACCTGAGAGACTTCAGGGAAAACTGAGATAAGTTGGTTGTCCTCCCTAATATTAATATATATAGTTCATTAATTTTATTTTTTCTTTTTTTTTTTGAGACAGAGTCTCACTCTGTTGCCCGGGCTAGAGTGCTGTGGCTTCAGCCTAGCTCACAGCAACTTCAATCTCCTGGACTCAAGCAATCCTTCTGCCTCAGCCTCCC
>CAUYRB010036603.1:0-55145 GCA_963574695.1 Propithecus perrieri | reverse complement strand
TTGATGTTAACTCTGAAACCATTACATAACACAATCCTTTTTCATAAATTTTGCTTGGTGCTCTGTTTTTTTGTTTGTTTCATCTGATTCAAATCTTCCAAGAAGAGAGCATTTTTTCTCTCTCTCTCTCTCTCTGTCTCTCTCTCTCTGTCTATCTCTCTCTCTCTCTCTCTCTCTCTCATTCCTTCTTCTCAATCAGATATCTGTCTTTTCCTTAAGGAAATTTTATTATGCATACTGCATATTTTTATTCTACCCATGTCCTCCACGAACCTCACTTTTTTTATAAATTATACCTCCCTATTCTTTATTTTTAGTACTGTATTAGCTTGTTATCATTTTATTCTAATAAACCAATTCTGTTTCTTTAACAGTCTACTGCATTTATTTTAGTTTGAAATTTAGCGATCATATTTTTTTATCTACCCCACCTCTTTTTTGTTTTCTTATTTTCCCATTCTATGATGGAGTGTTTTTGCATGGATGCAATATCCTCTCAAACTTCGTAAGGATGAGGGCTTAGCAGGAACTCAGAGCCCTTCTCTAGAAAACCCAGTAAACCTGGGAAATACCATGGCATAGTGATTAAGAACCCAAACTCGATAACAAGATTGTCTGGATTCTAGCTCTGCCACCACTGGCTGAGTAATCTTGGGCAATTTCTTTAGATTATCTGAACTTCAGAGTCCTCAACTGTAAATTTAGAATAACAATACTACCTACCTTGTGACACTGTATTAAATGAGGGAAAAATGACAAAGCACTTAGAATGGTATTTGACACGTAGTTTGTGCTTAGTACATGTTAGTGAATAACTAGTCAACCATGATTCTCATTAGTGAGTCAACCCAAGAATTATCACCCTTTGTCATAGTATGTGTGTGGCTCTGCGTCAAGGGATATTGATGTGTTCCTCTCAATGTCTCTTTTATCTGCTACTTAGGTAAGTATCTCACTTGCATTATGCATTGGCATTCAGCTTTGCCCTCATTCTTGTTTGTTTTCTGCTGTATATCTTTCCAAACATCTCTCCACATTCCTACCTATTGATTAAATTATTCCATAACTTCAGATAGTGATACAGTTTTGTTCATTTCAATGGGAATTTAGAGGAAGTTATAAAAGAAAAATCATATATTTAGATCATAATAATGTATTGTCCTTCTTATTTTTAAATATGTAGTTGAGGGTATATGTGTGTGTGTGTGTGCACATGTGTATGTGTGTGTGCATTCACGATAATGTTGAGGATTAAATATATACATACATACCTATACATAATCCTTTAAAAGTGGTAGCTTTTCCTGGTATTTTTGTTACTGTATTTTGTTTTTAGGTTTGTTTATAGCTAACTTTCCTGTTTGTATGAACTAAATTTATTTCAGCTCAATAAAGGTATCACCTCAGACTTGATCTTTTGTGTTTCCTTTGAGAAACCTACATGCAGTCTTCCTGCTGCGCTTAATAGAACAACCACAACACACCGACCTTCATTTTCTCCCGTGTTCTTTTGTCACATCAATGTTCTTTGTGCTGTTCTATTTGTTGCTGTCTGAAGTGCATCTCGATTGTGAGATAGGGGATTTTCATTTCAATTGGCATTGATTTTTGAAATGTATTCACTCACTTTATAACTTGTGATGGCAGCCTCAAACGAAGTGCTTCAAAGAGTTTTATTTATTTAGTTAGTTAGTGTTACGAATTTGTGGTGGTATGTATCTTGGTATTATTTAGTTTTTACCTTCTTGATTCATAAAGCCATTTGCTTTTAGAAAATAACATCTTAGTTTAATGCTCAAGGAAAAAAACTATGAATTTCAGTCATATCCATTTTAATGACTTTTTATGTATGCCATATGTGTGTGTGTGTGTGTGTGTGTGTGTGTATGCACACATACAGACGCATGTGAGAAAATAAGATGCTGAAAGAAGGTGAGGAAGGTTACTTTTTTGGTGTGTGTGTCCTCTGCATGAGGATTCTAAATTCTACTGTGAAGATTAGAGATTTTACACTGCTCGTAAATGTTGTTAACAAATTAAGCATCAGATTAAACATATCATTAAAGCAACTCAGATGAGATTTTCCACCACTGAGTTGAGCAAGTCTGATAAGGAAAAGGCATTATTGTAAGATCTACCTTATGTTTAGTCTTTAGCACAACATCACAGTATTTCTCATTAGTACTATCATTTAGAATGGGAAAGAGTTTAGGGAAAATATTATCTATATATTTATTTACCCAATGAAAATTTTGACATAACAAATTTCATCTACATACATTGATGCCTCCAAAATCATTCAGATGAAAGTTGGCACAAGAAATTTCATATAATATGAGAAAACCCTTTGGGTTATTCTCTTTTATGTATATACTATTACATTTTATAAAAATAAGAGATTTTAAAATCCTACCCTGAGTGATCACTCTGAGTGATCTCAGTTAGATCATTCCAACATTATAATGCTTATCTTTGGCCATGACATTTTAATGGGAAGTGTTCGGGAGGAAAGGTCATCGCTAACATTGCGATGCTGATATCTAATATGGTATTCCGCTTTGAGACAACAAAACCACCACACCATCAGAATAGAGGATGATGTTCAGCTTCCTAACTGGGAAGTTAACAGGTATCTATTTCTTCCAAACTATAAGTAAAATTGTCTATAAGTGATTCGCATATAAATGAGACCAACTACAGATTCAGCCCTCATTTAATTGTATTTAAAAATAGAAAGTGCATCCATTCTATAGGTTTTATTGTCAATAAGATTCGGAGAAACATCAGGGTCCTGGAATCTATATAGATTTACACTTTGTGGCTCACCTACAAACCAGTGATGGTTAATACTATATCAAAAATAATCAGTTTATTACTTTATACTCCATAATATTTTTCTCTTTAAGATGTGACTTCATGTATCAATTAGGTGTCAAAGGAAGAACTGCACTTAGAGCAACCCTCCGTCTCAGGCAAAATATTTTAATGAAAATCTCAGAGCTAAAGATGGTAAAAAAAGAAAGCAGTGGCACCAAACTGCTGCACTAATGGACATATAATTTTTACTGCCACATACTTGTAAGACAAACAGAAAGAAAATTGTACTTAAGAATGTTCATGACGAAACAGTTAAAGAATAGCTTACCATATCTCAATCTTCAGTATACATCTGTACGTCAGAACAAGACATATGAATACAGCACTTACGCTGCACACTGAACTGTAAGGCTGCCGTGAGGAGAATTACTTTTGCAATTGCTTTAGTTGCAAGCTGAGGCAGTCACTTTTTTTTACGGTAAACCACTTTTACTTCACAGAGTTACACAGAAAAAACTATGGCTATTCAGATGTGGATATTGGCAGTTTAGTTATCAAAACTGAAAGAAATGAAGTTGTCACTTCAAGACCAATAACTCACATATTTAATGGCAAGGATAAAATTCTAATTTTCAAGTAAAAAATAGAAATTTGGAAAACTTGTATCTGCCAGTAGGAGACTGATAGCTTCCAAAAACATGAAGAATTTTTTCATGAGTCCAATGATGATAAAACCAGGAATGAGATTTTCGCTATTGTATAATGATATGTGTCATCATTTGGAAGATTTTCATCACTAAGCAATGGAGCAGATATAGAGAGTGCGTGACGTAACTCATGACAAAGAACAAATCTAAACTCAGTTTTGTCTGTGACATTAGACAAATGATTTCATTATATCTCACTTTTCCTTGTTAATGAAAAAGAAATAACTTCACAGAAATGCTTTAATCAATTGTTTTAGTCTACTGTGGTTTGCTGAAGCCTGCATGTACTATGCCAATTACATACATCTACTCACAACTCTCTTTTCAGTGATGCCATTTTAGTAGCCTGAAATTGACCAGGGTGGAAACACCTGTACTACAAAAATTTTCAAGTACTATAAATCAAGGCTTATTTCCCCTTGAGAACTGGATGTTAAACCTTTATTATACCATTAAACGTAATATTTCTATGGATCCTTGGTGCTCTGAGAATGACTGAACAAGATAGTATCTTTTACGAATTATGCATGGATACTCTTCAATAATTGCTGTAATTGTCGTCTTTTAATGAAATTAGGAAGTCATTGTTACTTATCTGAAAAGTTTTAGAACAGCTTTGAAAGTTGGCTACCTCAGGGAAACCAGATTATCACAGGCTTCATTCAGACTTTACTCAAGTAAGAAAAAAGATTTTTATACCACATGAATTCCTGAGAGCAAAAGTGGTGGGATTAATTTGAGTATCATCTTTTATCAAAACAAAGAACTACGCTCCACATTATTATGGGTAATTTCAACCTGTCAGTCATTATACAGGAAGTATGAGGAGGAAACCACCATTTAAGATGAACTTCGCAGGTCTCATTTTGTTTGTTTTTGGTTATTTTCCAAGATCTTAGAATATCAGAAATTGAAAGATTGTTCTTA
Organism: Propithecus perrieri; assembly: GCA_963574695.1. Lineage (NCBI taxonomy): Eukaryota > Metazoa > Chordata > Mammalia > Primates > Indriidae > Propithecus > Propithecus perrieri. The sequence goes on along the minus strand of CAUYRB010036603.1, from coordinate 50,694 downwards.
AATTGAAGAAACTTCAAGAGAAAGATTGAGAAAAATTCCACAAAGCTAAGAAAAGAAGAGAATTACCAATGGAATTGTATAACTGATATTACTTATCTACTTCCTCTTTCAAAAATTTTGGAAAAACATACCCTGCAAATATCTAACCTCCTTTTTCCACTCAACCCTAATAACAGACTGTAGTACATATATTTTGTTTTCCTAATGTCATGTTATATTAGTCTATTAAAATGAGAAAATGCAATCAAAATAGAAACAAAATATTATATCGGTAGTAAAAGAAAAATAGTAATTGGAAAAAAATCCAAATTCGATAAAATACTTCATCTAGTAAGAAGTCTGAATTGTTTCTGTGTATGTGATGAGTAATAGCCAACACAGGAATCATGCTAAATTAAAAAAAGGAAGTCAAGAAAAGCCTGTGGCAATCTTTGATTTATTTGGTTTAGAAGTTTTGGAAAACAAAGATTTATCTATATTATATTGAATTCTGCTCCAAATAATACATCTTTGTTTTATTCCATTCATTTATTTTGTACACACCCAATCTGAATTGGGTTTCAGTTTCTCATATTTTCCTTACAAATATTTCACTTTTATAGCATATTTGTATGTTCAATTTATAATTCATTTTTACTAGAAATTAATGCAGATTCTATAATATATTTTACCTATCTGCTCATTTCAGTTTCTCCACTCATCCCTTACATGTATCTGCAGATTCTGTCTACACATTTTTCATGTTTTTGTGCATTTGTTCCAGGGACCCCCAAAGATACCAAAATTCCTGCTCATATTCAAGACACACAGTCAGCCCTGTGAAATCAGCCCTCCTTATGTGAGGGTTTTGCATCCTGGGAATACTGCATTTTTCATCTGTATTTAGATGCAGAACCTGCCCTTTCAGAGGGCCAATTGTATTTATTGAAAAAAAATTGGGTATAAGTGGACCCGTGCACTTCAAACCAGTGTTGCTCCACGGTCTACTGTATTCAGTTGCTGATTCTTATGCACTGATGATTGCCATCCACTTGTCTAAATATTTCCTGAGCTTAAGAAATGTATATGCAGCTTTATTTGTAACTTGTAAACAGAACCTAAAGTCAACATGTTTATAACCAGACTCATCAATTTGCCTTCAAATCTATCTCGTCTTCTTGCATTTTCTATTTTGGGTAGACTCATCTATTTTAGTGGTTTTCAAACTGTTTTTAACCTACACACATAAAGCATAAAGTTCATTATAATCAAATAACAGGGTCATCATTCAGCCACAATTTCTTATTAGGGAATGTTCCCTTGGAGTATGGGGAAAGATATACTAAAATATCTCATTTGTGGAGGGAATAAGAAAACTTAAGAGATGCAACATGTAATAAAACTTATAGCAGTGTTTAGAGGAAAATTTATTGAAGTGAATGCCTATATTAAAAACGATGAAAGTTCTCAAATTAATAACCTAACTTTTCACTTTAAGAAACTAGGAGAAGAAAATACAAGTAAAGAGAAAGTAAATAATAATAATTAGAATGGAAAAATGCAATAAAGAATAGAAAAATAATAAAGAATATCAAGAAAACTATAAGCTAGTTCTTTGAAAATATCAATGAAATTAGCAAACTTTTACCAAGACTGATGAGAGAGAGAGAGAGAGAGAGAGAGAGAGATTAATTAGGAAAGTGAAAAGACACACTACAGAAGGAGAAATATCTGTATATCATACATATTCAGAATATATAAAGCACAGTTACAACTCAATAATAATGTTTAAAAGATTAAATGTATGAAAAATTTGAATAGAAATTTGTCTGAAAAAAGATATACAATGGACAATAAGCACATGAAAAGATGTTCAACATGATTAGTCATTAGGGGTATTTAAATCCTGACCACAAGATACTACTTCCCACTCACTTAAATGGCTATGATTAAAAGGACAGAAAATAAAAAGTGTTAGGGTATGGAGTGATTAGAGCTGTCATACATGATGTGCAGAAATATAACATGATGTAGTCACTTTGGAAAACAGTTTGGTAGCTTCTCACAATGTTAAATATATTTTTTGCCTAGGCCAATAACTATAAGAGTTTTCTTCTTCTAGAATTCTTATAGTTTCACGCCTTAGGTTTAAGTCTGTTATCCATGGAGAATTAATTTTTTTGAGTGACAAGAGGTGTAGATCCTGTTTCAGTCCTCTACATGTGACTATCCATTTTTCCCAGCACTATTTATTGATTAAGGATTCTTTTCCCTGGTGTATGTTTTTGTCTGCTTTGTCAAGGATCAGAGGGCAATATGAGGATGGTATTATATTTGTTTTCTCCATTTTGATCCATTGGTCTAGGTCTCTGTTCCTGTGCCAGTACCATGCTGTTTTGGTTACTATACCTTTATGGTATAGCTTAAAGCCTGGTAAAGTAATGCCTACAGATTTTTTCTTTTTGCTTAAGGTTGCTTTGGCTATTTGGGAGTCTTTTCTGGTTCCATATGAAGTGTAGAATTATTTATTCTAGATCTAAAAAAAATGACATTGGTAATTTAATGGCGATTGCATTGAATCTGTAAATCACTTGGGGTATTATAGATATTATAACATTGTTGATTCTGCAGATCTGTGGTTATGGGATGTGTTTCCATCTGTTTATATCCTCTGCAATTTTCTTCCCCAGTGTTTTGTAGCTCTCCCTGTAGAGGTCTTTCAACTCCTTAGTTAAATATATTCCTAGGTATTTTATTTTCTTTTTTGGTATTGTGAAAGGTATTGAGTCTTTGATTTGATTCTCAGCTTGACTGTTGTTGGCATATAGGAATGCTACTGATTTGTATACATTGATTATATAACCTGAGACTTTGCTGAATTTATTTATCAATTTGAGGAATCTTCTGTCAGAATCTTTGGTATTTTCTACATATAAGATCATATCGTCAGCAAGGGGAGATAGTTTGACCTCTTCTTTCCCTATTTGGATACCCCTGATATCATTCTCTTGCCTGACTACTCTGGCTAGGATTTCCAGCACTATGTTGAACAGAACTAGTGACCGTGGGCAACTTTCTCTGGTTCCAGTTCTAAGTGTGACAGTTCCCTGTTCAGTATGATGTTGGCTGTGTGTTTGACTATATGGTCTTGATAATGTTGAGGTAGTTCCATCTATGCCAACTTTGTTAAGAGTACTTATCATTTTGTCAAATGTTTTTTCTGCATCTATTGAGAGGATCATATGGTCTTTCTTTTTGCTTCTATTTATATGGCGAATCACATTTATAGATTTGCATATACTGAGCCATGCTTACATCACTGGGATGAAGCCCACTTTATCATGGCAGATTAATTTTTTGATGAGCAGCTGAATTCGGTTTGCTAGGATTTTATTGAGAATTTTCGCATCTATATTCATAAGGAAGGAGTATTGGTTTGTAGCTTTCTTCTTTTGTTGTGTCCTTTCCTGGCTTTGGTATCAGGTTGATATTGGCTTCATAGAATGAGTTGAGGAGGACTCCTTCTTTCTCTATGTTATGAAATAATTTCTATAGTATAGCTACCAATTCCTTCTTGTAGGTCTGGTAATATTTGGATGTGAAACCATCTGGTCCAGGCCTTTTTTTCCTTGGGAGATATTTTTATTGCTGTTTCAAATTTGATACTTCATATTGGTATGTTCAGGAGTTCTATTTCTTCCTGATTGAGTCTAAGGAGGTTGTATGTTGCCAGGAATTTGTCCATTTTCTCAACATTTTCACGTTTATGTGTATAGAGATTTTTATGAAGAAGATCCCAAAGGCAATCACGGCAACAATAAAAATAAATAAATGGGACCTGATCAAATTAAAAACTTCTGCACAGCCAAGGAAACAATCAATACAGTGAATAGGCAACCTACAGAATGGAAGAAAATATTTGCATGCTAAATATTTGATGGCTAATAACCAGAATCTAAAAAGAAGTCAAACTAATTAGCAAGAGAACATCAAACCCTCCCATTAAAAGTCTGCAAAAGACATAAACAGAAGCTTTTCAAAAGAATATAGACTAATGACCAATAAGCAGATGAAAAAATGTTCACTGTCTCTAATCATCAGGGAAATACAAATCAAAACCACAGTGAGATATCACCTAAGTCCAGTGAGAATGGCTTTTTTCAAAAAGTCCCCAAACAAAAGATACTGGTATAGATGCAGAAAGAAAGGAAAACTCATACACTGTTGGTGGGACTGAAAATTAGTATAACCTCTACGGAAAATAGTATAGACATACCTCAAAGGACTACAGAGCAGACCTACCATTTGGTCTAGCAATCCCACTACTGGGTATTTACCCAATGGAAAAAAACAGAAAAATATTTTATAAAAAAGACACTTACACTCAATGTTTATAGCAGCACAATTAACAATTTCAAAGATGTGGAAACCCAAATGACCATCAAGACAGGAGTGGATCAATAAAATGTGGTATATGTGTACCATGGAGTATTACTTAGCCATAAAAAAAAATGATGAACTTACATCTTTTGTAACAACCTAGATGTAAATGGCGACCATCCTTTTAAATGAAGTATCACAAGAATGGAAGAACAAAAACCATATATACTTACTACTAAATTGAAACTTACAGATCAACACTCATGTGCACATATGGTAGTAAAATTCAACATAAATGAAGCAGGTGGGGGAGGAGGGATGGGTAAATTCACACCTAATGTGTACAATGCACACTACATAGGTGATGGACACACTTATAACTTTGACTCAAACTGTACAAAAGCAATTCATGTAATCAGAATGTTTGTACCCATGTGATATTCTGAAATTTAAAAAAAATATATTAAATATAGAGTTATCTTAAGGCCCAGCAATTCCCCACTTTAGTATTTACCCAAGAGAACTGAAAGCATATGTCTATATAAAAAAGTGTACATCAATGTTCATAGAAGCATTTTTGTAATCCTTAAAAGTGGAACAACCTAAATGTCCACCAAATGAAGAATGGATAAATAAAATATGGTATTTATACCTAGTATACCCACACTACTGATGCTACAACATGAATGAAGCTGAAAGCACTCTGCTAAGTGAAAGAACTCAGCCATAAAAGACCACATATTATATGGTCCCATTTATATGAACTGCCCAAAATAGGAGTAAATATATAAAGACAAATAATGTACTAGACAAATCTATAGCAGTAAATAGCCTCAGAATGCATGTGGGATTATTTAGGAGTGACTGCTAATCGGTACTTAGTTTTTTTTTTTTTTTTTTTTGGCATAATGAAAATGTCCTCAACTTAGTACTAATGCTTGCACAAATTTTTAGTATACTAAAAACCAATGAATTGTGCAAAAGAAAGTCAATATGTTATTTTTAAATGAAATTTTTAAAAAATGTATCAACTTTCAAATTTTTTCTCTTAGTGAAAGAAATGTATAGATTTCTTCTCTTAATTATATGTAAGCATTGAGTCAAAAATGCAAACATTTTATAACAGATACTGATACAAATATATATTTTTTGTGACAGTGTCCTGTATCTTCCTATAGCTTTCCATTTTGATGTATTTTATAACTTGACTTCAAATAGATAAACACAACTTTTTATTGCACTGCCTGTTCATCCTAAAGTAGAGAATTTAAAAATTGCTTCCCCAAATCAGTTAACATACAAATATTTTAATAGTGTATCATCATTTATATTAAATGTTAGAAACTTTCCCAGTAATTTTCACAGGTTCATGTAGAATGAAGTTTATGGTTTTCTAAACACTGGTCCTAGAAAAATAAATCATAAGTTTGTTTTATTTGAAAATTACGTATTGCAGAATTTCACTTTGTCATCCTAGTTACTTTCTGTGCTCACAATGTAACTTTAGGGCTTTATGTTTTTTTCTTCACTGTAATGCGATTATTTATTGACTATAACATGTAACAAGTTAGAATGATTTCTTGATTTTGATAATAAAAGAAAGAAAACAAAAGAAGTGTTAGTATATGTGTTTCCGGTTATACTATTACTTTGGAAAATAACTACAATTTATTATTTTATACTTAAGAGAATATGCTATTTTCAAATTATATCTAATAATATATCTAATACTGAGTTAAGTATGCTATCACATCTACATTCAGAAAAATAAATGGAATTCACTGTCCAAACATTACCGGTTACCTATATTGTCACAATGTCTTACCTTTGTCTTGGCAGGCTGATGAGGGGTTGTTTATGGCACCTCTTGCTAAGGCTAAAGAGTTTGTGTACAATTTTCTGCGCCTTTAGGAAAAGTTGCTTCATGCTGATCTCCAGTTGTTCATAACGGCGCTGAAAATTAGAATCCATTGTCCACAAATGCATTATAGTAGATGTGTTGAGGAAATAATTCATGGGTAGCCTTTTCATAAAGAACTTGAATTCATCTGAAAAAATGTTAAAATTCAACACTTTAATCATAAAACAATTATTTTTCCTTTTCTCCCAAACACACTTAAGATGTTAATATTAAGAACAAATGAATACAATGCATTATTTATGAGTAGTCAATTAATAGAAGATTGCAAATTTGGATTCTTTAGGATTGTTTTCTTTTTTATTTCCCCCTTAAAATAGAACTTTCATGAAAGAGAATAATTAAATGATTTTTGCTAAGTGAATACTTTGGTCAGAAAGTTTAAGTTCAACTTAATTTTTCTGTGTTCTCCTTTGATGTTATTTCAGTGAACTTTCTCCAACACATAGTGGTCATTAATCTGGCTTTCATTTTTGGCATTAGTATTAATAATCCTCTCCAAATTTTGTATATAAAGAAATCTTTTCTGAAGTTTTCATTAACTCAGAATAGAAAATGTATAAATTTATTTCTAAATGATTTCATTAATGTTTGATGGAAAAGAAATAGAAAATTATAATATTCAGCTATACACTCTGATTATATCCCATAACTGACAATATCCAATATTTTATGACATAATAGATTAAAATATAAGAGAAAAGAAAGAGAAAAAAAGAGAAGCTAAAGAGAAAAAAATAAAAAGAATTTAAAGCTCCAATATTGGCTTTTATTTTTGTGTCAATAATTATGCCTTCTTTTCAAATGTCTGGTTAACCATCAGTAGGACTAAAAGTTGATGCTACACGAAAATAAATAATCATCTAAAGGATCTATTAATTATCTAAACACAGAGATAGTTGAGATATTAGTCAAAAGATAAATGGAACTGTTTGTAGCAAAGATTTTATATTTTACATTTATTAAAATAATACAGTGCTAACGCTAAGTAGATTGTGATGTTTTAAAGATGCATATTGTAATCACTGGAGAAACCGTTAAAAATGCACAGAGATGACACTTAAATCCTAATGTAGGAAATAAATTAAATATTAAAAAAGGAGAAAATAACCAAACTGGACATTCACAAATGAATAGATATGCAAAATGTGGTATATGCTTATAACAGAATTCTATTTAGCCATAAAAATGAATAAAGTTCTGATACATGCTACAACATAAATGGACTTTGAAAATATTACGCTCAGTGAAATAAGTCAGACAAAACAGGACAAATACCATATGATTACATTTACATAAGACATCAAGACTAGTCAAATTCATAGAAACAAAAAGTGTATTAGAATTTACCAGGGGCTGGGTGAAGGGGAAATGGGGAGTTATCACATAATGGTTACAGAATTTCTGTTCTGGGTGATGAAAACTTTTTAGAAAAAAGATAGTAGTGATAGTTGTATAATATTGTGAATTTAATCAATACCACTGAGTTGGAGACTTAAAATTGATTAAAATGGCATATTTTGTTATATATATTTTATTACAGTAAAAAAGAAATTTCAAAAATAATGGTAGTTGAGCATTACCACAACTCCCTCTTTCTTTTGAAGTAGCTATTAGGAATAGGAACTCAAAACATAAACTTTTTATTGATTTTAATACTTCTTTAGAGGATTCATTTCGTTGAGAATATCAAGCACTCGTTTCCATGTGCTACATGGTTGTGTTTTCCCCCAACGTACATATCCACACACCACAAGATTTGGAAAATGTTGTGGCTAAAAAATATTATTTGGCAAGTCAGACAAACCACATTTTAGTTGCTATTCTACCTGTAAAAAAGTTGTGTGATACGCAATAAACTTCAGCTTCTCTGTACCTTAATTTTGTACTATGTAAATAATATAGAACGTACTAGATGTTAATAATCTTATTTAATTTTAAAATCTATGATGTTACAAATGGTTGTTACAAATGGTTTTAGATGCCCATTTAGTTAGGTTTAAATATCAAGTTTAAAAATAGTTGTTTTCAAAAGTCCAGTTATAGCTATTAGGTTATTATTCATCTAAATTTGGACAAAGTGCATCAATACCTGTTCATTATATGTAGGCATTGTCACTGAGGTAGTTTTTAAAATGACCAAATTATTGGTAACATTTCTTAAAATATGTCATTGACACCAGATAAAGTAAACCACATTAATACATGCACATAATTTAGATCAATAAATTTATATTCATTTCTTATATTAGGGCTATCTAAATATTCAGATCCAAACTATTTTCATCAGTGCTGGGAAAGTCAACTTTTAACAACATATTATATTCATTAATATTAAGTTTATTTCTTCTAGCGTGAATAAATACAGAATCCAAGCATCTTTTATATACTGAAGATATAGACTTTTACGTGAAAAAGAGAGAAAAATAAAACAAAAGGAAGGACTTTTTTATAAGAAAGATTTTAGAGGGCATATCTATTTGATATACTTCAAATCATTTTTTAAGTAAGCAGAGTATAAATAATAGATGTATTTTAAAATTCCAATTTGACCCTACCCTATATTTTGTTTGGTCCCATATGTCTCTTTTTAGAAATTCCATCTTTTGAGTAAAGAGTTGGTACATAGAAACTGGAAAGCATTTCTTGGATTATTCACAGAGCAGATGCCACTACTTTGAAAATCAATCATTCATTTCATTGTCATCTTTTACTTGAACATTGTTGATAAGCTTTTATTGTACCATGGGAATACATTTTTATGTTCATTGTTTGTTATGATAGTACTGGGAAATGATCTAAATTTGTATATATTATTCAAGTTAAGGAATATTTTAAAATAGAATTTATTTATTTTACCAAAGTGTATATAATGGTGTATGTCAGCTGAAAATTGCCACTATGTAATTTCTAAGAAATAGAATTTTAGCATGACAGTTGAATAATTACTTAATTATGAAATCATTAGGAATCACCACTGATAGTCACCCAAAACATTTATTGAACACCTGTTGTGCACAGAACATACAGATGTTTCAGTCTATGACAGCGAGTATGGATAAACCTTTCATCATATTTTAAAAAATGACCAATGGCATACAATATTTTCAAGTGCTAAAATAACATCTTCAGTATCTGAAATTCATTCTACTTAGAAGTCAATAGAATTCCCAGAAATATTCTTGTGGATATTTTTCTTTCATTTCTGGAAATTAGTAAAATTTATGTTAGTAGAATACAGAAATGAAATTTGAATGACACATTAGGATTTTTATATAAATATTGTACATAACTGAAGAGAGGAAATACAATAATTAGAGATGGTAGATAGCATTTTATCTTACAGTAATTTCTTTTTAAAATGAGAAATAAAAAATGACTAGTGATATTTTAGGAAGTATAAATAAATTCATAAGAGAAAATAAATCAATGTCATGTTAAAATCACCCAGAAAAACTAGATTTAATGTCTAGGTTATTAGAGAGATATTGTAGAAATATATGTTTGTTAAGTATGTATCAATTGAGTACTTTTGCACAGCAAAGACGATAGAGAAACAAAATAACAAAAACAACAATAATAATAATGGTGATAAACATCATTTATGCTGAGAGGAAGTTGTAGTCAGTCACAATCCTCTTAAATAATTTACATGAAGCAAAGAATACTACAAAGGGAAATATATTAATAAATTCTGTAGAGAGACTATTGTGATTTGTATCCATTTACAATTTTCCCAACTTCTACAGTAAATCACCAATATGACTTTGAGTGGCCGCATATCAATGTAAGTGCGTTGAAACCATTCTATCAGCCGTAGGTATAGAGTTAATACTGAAATTGACAAAATACTATAATGCTGTATAAAGTAAATGACAAGCCTGTCCAATAGCTGGTGAACTGGTCAGTTTTATGGGTTACAAAGTGATGGTTGTACAAGGACATAAATCAGAAGCAGATTCTAATTCCTTTGTAACTGCTTAGAAATACATTGTGCTTTTTGTTGACTGTTTTATTTTTCTCTGAAAGATGCATTATATTTCTCTATTCAAATATTTCAATACATTAAGCTAATTAGACCAATATGCCCTTCATTGTGTTGCCCTGTTTATGAACCTATGCAAATGTTTGGTAAGTTACCCAAAGCTTTGTCTTTAAGTATAGAAGCTGGAAAAACTGGGTCCGCACTTTGCCATAGCCCTTGCAATTAGAGAATGGATGCATCATCTAAGCTATAGAAATTTGGTGTACCCACCGTGATTTGGATCTTAAGCTGCTAATGCAAAGACAAAGAGGATGCCTAGAGAAATTCCCTCAGGAGGTAATGGTTACGACATGTAATGGTAGTGTTTAGTTCAATCTGGCATTCACTGCAGTTAGTAGTGATGATCTCAATAAATAAGTCTTACGCAAAATTTTGGACTGTTTCCTTAGCATGTAGCACAAGAGTATATTTCTCTACTCTTGATGGTGATTTTATATGCTACCCCACATCCTTTAATGAATTCTTTATCAGGTTAAGTCATCTAGAGCCTGTTTTTCTTGCTTGCAGCCAAGGATCTGGACTTAAAGGGGTGCAGGTATCAGCAGGAGTTGGACAAAAGCTTCCAAAGACAATTGAGAGAACATGTGGCTGGTTTCCTAGACTGATTGGGGAAAAAGGCTTTATAAATTCACCCACTATTAAGGTTTGACAACAGAGCTTGCACATGTGCTCGTGTAGAATGAAGTGCGTGTTGCAGGAATGGGTTTGAGACTATGTGCCTGGGTAGAATTGAATGAAAAGCGTAAAAATTTCAAAGACGGGGGATGAGTTGGTCACTACTAACAGAGACGTTTGCTTAAGAGGTCAGATTTCTGCACTTTCTTCCAAAGCTCAGAAGGAACGTTAGAGACTTTCAAAGACTGTGCTAAAGGAATCTTTTATCTCTTGCAGCTGTAGAGCTTCAAAACAAACTTTTGTCCCAAGATTAAATTTAAATTCCTACCAGGTATGTTACGTTAAAGCTAGAAATAAAACTGATTGGGAAAGCGTGGGAACCTGGGAACTGAAAGGTAGATGTATGGGAGGACTGAGATTGACGATCCAAAGCATGGATTCTTTCCTGCCCCCTCCAAGGCAACACTTCTGCCCTGTTTGACAGATTTTGTCTTGCCTTCGGACATTGCAATGATCCTAACGGAAGGAGTGCCCATCGTTGGGAAGCCAATGTTCGTCATGCCTCAGTTCCATCACCCACAATGGCCCAGGGGAGCTTATTAAAAAAAAATTCTAAGAGAAGGATAATTTTCCAATAAACTAGAAACCAAGAATTTGCTAATTTTTACTGAAGAAAAAGGCATTGGTGAAAAGAATGCCAACCTCTCTGATGAGTGAGCACTGCATTGGCTGTTTTCTGTGGGTTGGGGACATGAGTAAGGTGAAAATCTGTGTGGAATCAGATAATCTCTCTGATTTCAATGAAGATATAATTACCCCCTGTGACTGAGGCCTAGTGGCAGTTAGGAGCCCCAGAGGCACAGACAATAGACATAAATTATACACAACAGGTCCAGTTAGACCTAATTAGAAAGGTCTAACCTGTAGGGGATTTTAGGTCCCTAAGAATATAAATAGAAAACTAATGCCTGGAGGTCCTATTTAATTTGTATAATTAAAAAAAAAAAAGATATAGGTCTCATAACAAAGATCTGACTTAGTCATCATGAGAGGAAGAAAGCTATCCGATCAAATTCTTAGTCCTGAATCATTTCAAAGGCTCAGAACTCCTGGATCACAACTTAAATTGGGCAAATCCTTCCCTTGAATGTTTAGTTAATGCTAATTTCTGGGGCTCTGAAATGTTAAAATATTCCATCCATCAGAGTATGGCCTTATAAAAATAAGGTAGTAAGTTTGGTTCCCCCTGTATCCTCTTCATATTAGGTCCAGGTCGGACCTTAATCCCTGCTGTATTTATTTCACCATTCTCCGTTTAAAATATCGGAGTAGAAAAATATTGGCTCCACACAATTCACAATTGCAAAGACGTGGAAACAACCCAAGTGTCCGTCAATACATGAGTGGATTAATAAAATGTAGTATATGTATACCATGGAGTACTATTCAGCTTTAAGAAACAATGGTGATATAGCACCTCTTGTATACTCCTGGATAGAGCTGGAACGCATTCTACTAAGTTAGGTATCCTAAGAATGGAAAGACAAGCATCACATATACTCACCATCAAACTGGTATTAACTGATCAACACATAAGTGCACATATAAGAATAACATCCATTGGATGTCGGGCAGTGGGGAGGAGGGAGGAGGGGACGGGTATTTGCATAAACAAAGAGTGCAATGCGCACCACCCGAAGGATGGACATATTTGAAACTCGGACTTGTTGGGGGAGGGGGGGCAAGGGCAACATAGGTAACCTAAACATCTGTACCTCATAATATGCTGAAATTAAAAAAAAATATATTGGCTCCATAACTTATTATGGAGTAAGTTAAGATCTATTAAGGTAAAAAGATAAAGTGAAGTTTTCACTTCCGACTAAAAGTCTAAATCCAAAGTCACATTTCTTGTTTTTTTATGCTTGACACAATTGTAAGAATTAGAAATCCGTTCAACTCTTGAACATTGTGAGGATCGTATTCATATTCCATTTCCTGTTAATTCTACATGTTGGCTAGAGATAAAAACATAAAATAGCTCTAATTAAAACTGCTACTCCTGAGGTGGTAGCTTTACTAGTGGCATGACTCTTGGCACAACGAATAAAGCTTCTTCTCTGGTGCACATATTTTTTTTGTCATTGTAAACAGGCAATAGCAGGAACCGTTTTCTTTTATATGTCAGTTACAAGAGTTAAACATTAACTGATCAACACATAAGTGCACATATAAGAATAACATCTATTGGATGTTGGGCAGGGGGAGGGGGAAGGGGAGGAGGGAGGAGGGGACGGGTATTTGCATACACAAAGTGCAATACGCACCACCCGAAGGATGGACATATTTGAAACTCGGACTTAGTGGGGGGTGGGGGCAAGGGCAACATACGTAACCTAAACATCTGTACCCCCATAATATGCTGAAATAAAAAAAAAAACATACTCTCATTGTGGGGTTAAATCATTTCTCAACCTCTGTACAACAATTTACTTCACCGTGCCATGGGAGATAGCTTATTAATGAGATGATACTAAAAAAATATGGAAAACACAAGTAGTAGGTATTCCAGCTGCTGGCCCATATCTCAGCTGTGCCTGAGGACTGACAACAAATCTTATTTATTCTGACAGTCCCGTGATCCTGTGCACATGTGGATTTCTCCTTCATACCCTTCAAAATGAAGAGCAGGTAACTACTTCTTCATCTTCCCTTAATAAGATAGATGTACAAATCTTGGAAATTGCATCAAATGAATTCTCTGGTGACGTTATTGATAACGATCATTTCAGTGATCTTTATTGGGGTGGCACGTGTGCCAGCCGCAATTCCTGCACTCCTTGATGTCCTCAAGAGATTGCTCCTGCTATGTGATTTCAGGATTGTTCCTGGCATAGCCTCTGAGCCAGCATCTCCAGTCCTCATGCTGATTCTGTCGACTATCCAATCCAGTGTCTTTAAATAAATTCTTTTTCTGCTGTACTCAGATTCTATTCTTGCAAGAACGATGACTGATACAGCTAATTGAGGCCTCAAGGGTAATTACAGTCTGTAACTCAACAAGTTTAACAAATATTTACTGTGTGGCTACTGTGTGCCAATCACTGTGTTAGTTAAGTGTTAAAACTACGGTAATAATTATTATTGTGGCTATGATAATGGTACTTCCTTCATAGGATTTCTGTGTAGATGAAATTAGATAATTACTATGAAAACCTAATAAAATGTTTTTACATAATTAGTGACAAATAGCTGTTAGCTATTATTTTTCTTTTCACAATTATTTCAGTGTTATGTGCTGTGCTGAGCACTTTACATGGATTATCTCATTTAATTCTTATAACAGTCCTAGGATATGAGAACTGTCGTAATCTACATTTTGCTGATGAGAAATTTCCCTGAGAAAGGTTCAGCAAACTGTTCAAAGTGACACTGTTATTAATCAGAGCCCAGAACAAACCAAGTCTGAAAAAAGCGTGGTTCCTACTTAATAAACATAAATTATTCTAGAGTTGAAAGGAAAATAAAATTATTCTTCCCTATGTTTAAGGGATGCTCTTGTTCGTTAGACTTTTCATAAACATTATTGCATCCAGTCTCATAATAACCATGCACTACTAGGCCAAGCTGGTTCTGTTGAGATGTGGTATGAAACTAATTTGAATTACACGACCTTAGCATAGATCCAACTACGAGAGAAACATGAGGAATATTATAGACTCAAGGAAATATAAAAGGAAAGATAACTTTCTATTTTATGAGGGTCAGGGATATGTTTTATTTTTATTTGTATTTTCTCTTTCCAAAAGCCTAAGGCAGCGTATTACACATACTATGAATTAAGCATATATTTCTTAAATGGCTTAACTAAATTGTCAAGATTCAGAAAGAAATGGTTGAAGCTAAATATAAACATATAAAGAATAATTCATGTAGAAAAGCAGAGCTTGAAAATGGTCGTATAAAACATGGAGCCACATGTGATCCACGTGGGAAAATAAAGTTGAATTAAGATGTGTACTATAGTTCTAAACCTTAGTACTACTATGGAAAAGGGAATTTGGATTGAAAGCCAAACTGCAAAGTAAAAACATAAATAAATTTCTCAACTTAATGGATGAGAAAAGGCAAACAGAGTTCAGGTTGTGAAATTATGGCCTGTTAATTTCAGACTAATAAATTATTAAACAAAATACCATGCAATAATATGTAATCATTGGTTATAAACAAAACTAGAAGTACATATTCATGATTGCATGAGGAAAATTTTCATTCAGTACCTTTTAACTATTAAGCTTTCTTCTAGGCCCCAACTGTCTTAATTCTACACTGCAGTCATTGCTGTCATGTCTGCTGTATTGAAACTATAACCACGACTCAGACATGTTGAGTAAATTTCTCCAGATGTGGCGCCTCCTAAGAAATGTCTACAGAAAATCTTCTGAACACGCAAGCAATATTTGCTTACATGATCAAACTCATTTGAAACTACTTACCCACTAGCAGACAAGGGAGCCAGGGCTAGGGTGATGGTGGCAAGAAGTAAGATGGCTTGATAAACTCAACGTCCCTCCACAGACAAAGAATTTTCCCTCTGGCTGGAGGGATTGGTGGGGTTGACCTGATGTCTACCATGGGTCCTCATTCCTTTATTGGACATAATGTAACTGGCATAGGTGTGCAAGTATATTGCAGCTTTTATTTGTTTTTTTGTTGTTGTTGCTGTTTGCTGGCTTTCTTGCTTTTACTAAATAGTCAATGATATGTTTGATTGACATCCAATGGAGATAGGATGGGGGAAATACGTTGTACACTTTCAATAACAAGTAATACTCAAGGAAATACCCTTTCTCTTAAACAGGAAAAGCCTCACTCTCCCCTTGTAGGCTAGCTGTCAATTTTCGCAGCAGCCTTTATTCCTTGCTGACAGTTAATGAAAATGGAGTCCAAAGAAGTTTAGTGATTTCCCTATAAACATACGTCTACAGAAAAGTTGAATTAGTACTTAAACTAAGAACTTTCACCCATAAATTGTATTTCGTATCATGTTGTCATCTTAAGTGTCATATACATCAAATGAAAATATATAATAATTATTGAAATGGTACTAATTCACATATTATTTAACTGTTAGGAAATATTTCCAAGCAAGACAATTTTTAAAACTATATAAATAAAATCATCATTTTAATGTTCATATTAATACATTTATAATTAAATTAAGAACAAGTATAAAAGAAATTGTCTTATGCTATTCTGATATGGTTTATTGCAAGGATAATTCTAAGTATAGTTAAGACTCTCATCACACTATACAGAAATTACCTGAGTCCTTGGTCATTTGATAGAACTCTAAAAAATTATTTTACAACTTTGGAAAATCAAATTTTAATCCAGAGTGGATACACCTTTCAAATGGTGAAATCTCTGAGAGAAGAAAGCAACTCAAATCCTACATGGAAACAACGAGGAAACCACATCTAGACAAGGAAGCTCTCTCCACCAGCCAAACTGAGTGTCTCCACACACATCTAGGCAGAATGGGGAGCCAGGCAGTTATTTTGCTCCATGATATTAAGTTGAAATCTGCTTCATAATTTTTTTCTTCCTTTCTCATAGCAGTTTTACATATAATGGAAATGCCTACTAGAAGAAAAATAGAAGCAATATAATAAAATTTTCAATAAGACTAAGTCAATGTCAGGGCGACAAATGGCTAACGTCCTTATATGTGAGTGAATTTCTTCCTTAACTATTTAAATATTGGCTTTTATGTTACAATTAAGAGATGGCATGCTCTCTCTTTTTATCAAGCCATGATTACAAGTGATTATTCATTATTTCTTAGCTGTTAAAGATTTTTTTGCTCTGGATAAAATTAACCAAATATACTATGTGCTATATTCCTCCAATACACTTTTTGTAATATTATTAATATTTGAATTTGTTAAAAAGTTAACTTTTTTGAATAAAACAATAAGTGATTTTTCTAATTGGTCATGGTTTAGTCTGTTTATTCCAAATTAAAACATCTCAGACTGTGGCATTTACACTTTACAGACAGTTGGCAGTTGTGCTAACTTGTTTATTATGAACTTGGCACCATTATCACCAGTATAAAGCTGAGAATTTTCCCCCAAATCCTCTTCCTTGGACAGGTCTAGGTTAGAGATTTTCAATGAGAGAAACTCATATGGGTTGTGGAAGACAGACATGAAGTAGGAGCCATCGCCATGATGATTAACATGTGACAAGCACAGTCCTTCCCCAAAATGCAGTGATATGGCGGCTTCCACAGATAGACCCAGCTGCTTCCACAGAAATGGCAGCATGCCCAGAAGCAGCAACTTCCAGATGCCTCTCTCCAAGGTATCTCACTTGATGGTGACCAGATGCATGCAACCTCTTGGACCTGTCTGTAGACTCTTGCTTTTCCACCCAGGCCAGGGCTTTGAGATTAAGTGGGTTGTGGATGTTTATCAAGTCCTCTTTCTACCCCTTTCCACGTCTTCTTTTCTCATGTCTTTCCTCAGATAAGCACTAATTCCCATTTCAAAATCCATTTCCCATACTATTTTCAGTGGCTTTATTTTTCTGTCTAAGCTCTGATGAGCAAACTAGGTAATACAGCTGCAGCTAGTTTTCTACCACTTCCATTCTCCTCTTATTATTACTGCCAGAACATTGATTTTATATCTGGACCCATTGCTTTATGCAGATATGAAATTACTTGCAGCCTTTGGTGGATATGTAACAACATTCTGGCCAATGCCAACAAAGCATGGATCTCTGTCTGTGCATGTGTGTGTTGGGGGGGACTTATGTGTGGGTAAAATTTTTCATTTCATGTTTAGGTTTTGTCCTTCTCTTTTGGGCTTTTCTGCATCTTTTCAAGTGAAATGCAGACCCAAAAATGAAGCAGCCATATTGTAACCATGAGGAAAAAGTCAAGAGGAAGGGAAAGACCTCTCTCTTCATCTGAAGTCCTTGAAGCAACACTGGAATTACCATCTCGCTGCTGTTATATACAGATCGCTGTCACTGAGGATAGGAAAGAAAAAGCTAGAATGCAAGTCTCTAAAACAAGAGTTCCCAAACTTATTATCTCCAAGTTCTTATCTTACGTTCTTAGAAATTATTAAGGACCCTAAAGAGCTTTCATTTCTGTAAGTATTTTACAGATAGTTACCATTGTAAATTGAATATCTATTTATTATTTCATGTAAAATAATAATAAACCATTTACATATAGCACATTTTTATAAAAATAACTATATTTTCGAAAACAAAACAACATTGTTAGAAGATTGTTTCACATTTTGCAAACCTCTTTAATGTCTGTCTTAAGAAAAAAAATACCTGGATTCTCATATCTGTTTCTGCATTCAATTTTTTGCAGTATCACACACTATGTAGCTTTTAGACATCTCTGTACATGCATAAGAAAATAAAAGTGAAAAAGAAAACAAATAATGTCTCAAAATTATTATAACTAGAGACTTGATCTCATGACCTCCTGAAAGTATATCAGGGACCAGCAGATTTCTCCTGACTACACTTTGAGAACTGCTTCTCCAAACAATAACATGACAATCACATGCTATTTCAATTAACATCCTCATTAGCCCTATGATGTAAATAAATAAAAAGTAGGTCAGCTCTGTTTATTACCTTTTATAGTCAAGGGAACTTTGCTTCAGAGTGGTAACCTCTTTTCTCCAACATCAAAGTTGATACCTACACTGCCTGATCTTTAAAAATATGTCCTATTTCAGCAAAGATCAAAGTGTGCATATTACGTAGCAAAGGTATATAGTATGTAACTAATTTACAAAATAGCTGTATAGTTTTTTTATATAATGACAAACATTTAAATAATATAACAAGCAGGATCAATTCCATAGTATTTATAGTATGCTACTTATTTAAGAAAATGAAATGTGCGGTATTCATTTCCTAAGAATTTAACATGTAATGTTTCATTTTTCAAATCACCTAAACATAATAATCAAAGACAAAATCATATGTCAATATATGTTTAACGGCTGCTGCGTCCTCTCAATAGTTTCGCCCTTTTTCATCACAGATTGTCTTGGAATTCCATGGGGTTGAGAAATAAAACTATGACAGTTATCGTTTGATTTATTTTTCCCTGAACCATGCTGACAAATTTTAAAACTGGAGCATCACGTTTATTCAGTCTGCTGCAGAGGTGAGCTGCTCTGACCATTGCTCTGAAAATCACCTTTACTATTCTTCATGGAGAACCCTGAGAGCCAGTCATATAGGATACACATGACACCATATAGCATGAGAGCCTGGTGCTTGTGTAGAGTCCTGGCATTGTGTACAAAAAAGTGGTCTAATAAATAAAATCATGGCCATATTACTCCTTTCTCACAACAATGTTTTCAATAGTAATCTAAGCAATAAAAATAATAGCAGGTCTAACACCACAGGCAATATTAAATTGAAATAGAAAATTGCAAAGCTAGTGAAATTGTTATCAGAGGGATTGATCTACAATAGAACCAATATTTTAAGCTTCCAAATAAATGCTCAGTATAATGATGCTTCACTGTCGTGCAGAAAGTATGATAGTGATTTGCCAAAGATATATTACTTTAAAAAGTCTTCCCACCTTTCATATGCTGGGGCAAAACACAGAGAACTAAAATGAAAATATATTTATTTTTGTGTTACAAAGGATTTTAGTTATTCATAATACATTACTTAACTCATCCTAAAATCTAGACTCTCAGTTTCGAGGAACAATTCTTTTTATATTGGAACCCACAGGAACACTGAACTTTAGCCAGAAATGTTGCTTCTCTGTACAAACAATTGCAGTCAATGCAATGTTTCAAGAAAGGTTTAGAAATGATTATATATTACAAATTACAGTTTTCTTCATTTCATTGAATAATAAGTAAACATAAAAAAGATTACTATTGAGTTTCACTTCTTATAGGATGTGAAAAGCATAACAAACAGAAATATGTCCATCTATGTATTTACTGGCCATCTGTATCTATCTGTGTCTGAAGTCTATCTATCTGTCTGTCTATCCATCAGTCAATCATCTATCAACACCTGTTACATGTCTTGTAATTAACAGGAGACCCTACATTTTGCTGCTATAAAAAAAAAAATTCTTAGGTGCTTAAAACAATTTCTTTCTTTCTCACATTACATACCTCAGTGGATCAGCGTTGGTCTCTGCAGGATCCTAGGATTATGCAAGCTCTGTGTTCTAACTATATGCCTTGGAACATAAGGCCTTCCTGCTTCTCCCAGAAGGGGAAGAGAGGGATATGAGGTTTTGTTTTGCTTTGTTTTGTTTTACTGCCACAGCCCATAAATAATACTCTTTATTTGCACTTACCCTTTATTTGTCAGAACTTATATTGCACCACCTAACTGCAAAAAAAACTGGGAAAAATAGGGGAGCAAATGGAATATTTGGTGAGCATTATTGTCTCTGCAATCTGTCCTGCTCATCATCAAAGATCCCTTTTCTCTCTTTGTTCTACATATAGAACATACTCCGTACTTCCCTAGGAAAGATGACCCAAATGTCCTATTGCTGTATCAAGTGTAAAGGACAAGTTTGTTGAGAGATATGGGTTACTATGTATATCAATTTCAGATATAGCTCCCATTGGTCTGCAAGTCTATACACTAAAAAGAGTAATTTGCCTCTCATACCCAGTATCAGTGGTGTTGGAGGGCCAGAATAACCACAATAAACATCATCACTTGTAAAGGGTATAAATGGGAGGCACAAAGAAGTCACTGTTTTTAACTATCCTGAAACTCTCTGTGGCAGACATCATAAAAGCTCCTTACCCTGGAACTGGAGAGTATTCCTTGATTAGATGATGGCGTTACTTTTGAGGAGGATGTTCTTTTACCTTATGGACTTGTGCTAGTAACCCCACCCACAATTCTTTTCCAGAGATAGTTCTCTGATCTGCTACGTTTCTTTGCTTTTTTGTCTTTCTGCCTCTCTTAGTTTTAAAGGGACTGATGACCTTAAAGCTGTCAAGATTTTAAATGAAGACCACGCCCTTATTTTGGTCTTTCCAAAAACATATGCCCCTTAGACTTTCTCATTCTTCCTTTTAATGCTTGTGGTCAAGAAGCAGTTAGCTCTCTTAAGTCTGGAAGCCTGAAATTTCTGACTTTGTCTCTTTCATGTCCCAAAGACAGCTGATTGGTTTCTTTAACACATGATCAAACACAGCCATAAGCCATCGACACAAACCACAAGGGCTTTGCATTTTAACCTCTTCCTGTAGAGCTAAAGTCGCATGCGGCAAATGGCCTCCCTTGCAACTAACTGCAGGAGACAGCATCACCAAAGGATACTGAGTTGACAGATTTTCTTGCTATAGCACCGATTGACCACTAGGCCCAAATCACCATTTTATTTGTTTGTTTGTTTGTCACAGAAGTACCCACTTTTAGTATACAATTTCTGTAGTAGAGACAAGATTATGTAGTGATAACAAACCCAGAGATAACTTAATCTTCGCATCTTCGTAATTATTATGGGAATCAATATCAAATAATGTTTTTGAAAGTCAATAAAAAATTCATTACTTTTCAATGCATAATTTTAATTCAAAAGGCAACATTACAAAATTAAGGAAAAAAGAGTAAGTATTGGTATTAAACTCTACAATCCCATATTTACAATATTAAAATCCAAGAAGCTATATAAACTGAAAAAGAATTTGTAATTAATTTGACAAACCTGATTTTACTTAAGTGGTTTTGGGAACAAATCTTTCATGATGCATCACGAAGACAAATTAGAATGTTCTGTAATATGCAGTTGGCCCTTCTTATCCATGAGTTCTGCATCAGTTGATTTAACCAACCGCAGATCAAAAATATTAAAAATAAATGATGGCTGCATCTGTCCTGAAAATGTATAGACTTTGTTCTTGTCACTATTCCCTAAACAATGCAGTATGAAAATTATTTACATAGCATTTACATTGTATTACGTCTTATAAGTAATCTAGAGATGATTTAAAGTATACAGGAGAATTTGCATAGGTTTTATGCAAATAGTGTATCATTTTATATAAGAGACTTAAGCATCCATGAATTTTGGTATCATCAGGGAATCCTGAAACCCTTGGTACCCAGGAACAATTGTATTTGTATCATATTATCATTCTAAAAGCCAAAATGCTGTAAATCTCTAACACATTTTCCCCAAGGGTTTTGCATGTAGTGCTGTGGGTCTATAATTCCTAAATGATGTAGAACAATAGCATATCATAGGTGACTACTTATGTGTAATACTTTGGCACAAAATATGTCCCTCCACATTCATTATATTTAAATTTTTAAGTGTGCCCACAAACAACATATATTTATTTTACTTTCTGAATATTAGTGTATGTTCTTATTTTTATTAATCTTATAACCATCTGAATTTCAAAGATGTTTATCCAATGAAATTGTCCTTTGTATAAGCTAGTTGTAATGGCACACTTTCCAAGTATACATTTTTGTCAATAAAAATATCAACATTTTGTTATTTTTTATATCTAGAAGTGTAAAGAAAAATATCTAAGGAATTAGGTAAATATATTGATGTCAAAAATCTGAATACTGGTTCAATAGCTTCCTTGCTTGCTGATGAAGATTAATCACATCTAAGAACACACATGACTGTTCGGGCAGCACAGTGACAGAAATTGAATTTCATCTTTCTTAGAGCCTCTATCCATCACTTACATAAGTATCTATAAATGTACAGGTAATCATATCCTTTACAGAGATAAAAAGGAAACAGACTTGCTAAAAAAAGAACATTAAACAAATTGAGTGAGTTAAATGACAAAACCATATATGAGTATTGAAAAAAGTCAAGAGAAATTGAAGAACTACAAGGGAGGTAATATATTTAAATTCGGCAGGTTTTATTTTGTACAAAATTATTTGAAATATTTCCATGAATGAAATTTGATTATCAGCTTTGCAGGAATAACAGTATATACTAAACTGAACAGACATCAGTGGAATTAGATCATGCCTACCTTTCTCCTTTCTTTTATTACAATGTCAGCATAATATTTAAAATGTCTCAGCAAACTCTTCCCTTCATAACTTTAATAAGTAGATTTGCCAGGTGCAGCGCTAGCAGGAGGCCCATAATGTATTTAAGTTTGAAAATGAGGCAATTATATTTCAAAGTTCTGATTGGCTACATTTTAATTTCGAACTATGAGATGAACTGATTTAGCTAGTGCCTTTCTGGAGAAATCTTACACATCTGCACCTATTCATTTTATTAAAACAGAAACACCTTGCCAGTGGTGAGAAAAGGATATTGATCACAGAAACCATGACAGCTTGGGTCCTCTGCTCTTACTATTGATTACATTTCTTGACAGTCACATGGGAAGTTAATTACTAGTAGGCAATTAACACTCTTAAAAAATAATAAAGAAAACATAATTATATTGAGAAACCCCAGAGACTGTTTGTAATCTTAAATGTGATATTCCCAGGTCTTTTTTGAATAGCCATGGCAATCTAGGTTGTAATATTCCTGTTGGTCTACACCATTTTGTCAGCCCAGTCCCTGTCTCTGACAAAAAGCAGTAATTATTAATGCTCTATTTACTTATTTTGCATTATTAACATGAATCCTGAGTTTTCATCTAATTAAAAATTCCCCAAGGAATCTCTCAATGAAAACAAGATAAAATTTGCTTTTCCTACAAATTGCATCATCTCACAAGTAAAATATATCTGCTGTGAGAAAGAGTCAGGACACTTTATCTACTACTAGCTTGTAATCTTGTTAAATTCATTTTTTCCCCTCTCCCCTTACGGAATAGTGACTCAATGAATAGACTCTGAAGACGGACCATTTAGGCTTCAGTTTCTGCATTGTCACCTAGAAACCATGTGACCTTGGGGGAGGTTATATACCGTCTCTGTGACACAGTTTTCTATTATGTAAGGTGGAGTAATGTTGGCTTTGTACTTTTTGTAGTTATTAATATTATCCTTAACGAGCGCATCAGGTGTTCTGGTTCAGACAAGGATTTCTTATTTAATACCTCATAGTAAATAATTTGTCAGCCCTCTTTTGTCCCAGTCCTTACCTTACCTTGGGGTGACATAAGGAGAGCTGATGCCATTTTTCTCCAAATAACCTGGTACCCCTTTGACCAAGCACCAGGAAAAAAGAAATTTTTGTTTACAAAGGTGAAAGAAGTAGCTGCCCCCCTCCCTACCTGAAAGGATCACCTGGGAAGCTAATGGGTCTGAATCCTAACTTCAACTCTGGTATATGAATAAAATCTCTCCAAGAACCAGACAGCCCCATGTGTCTTGCATTTTGCGTTATGGTTTCATAGCCTAGTGGTGTATCCAAATTCACAATCTTTATCTGAAATGTACACACCTGTGGGTATAGCTGCTCCAGTCCACCTGGCACTTAAGTGAAGCACATACGACCAGCTGGAACTATTTGGCCTTGGTAGGGTGATGAAAAAATTTTTATTGTACTTTCATATAAAAGCAATTAGTTCTCAAGTTAGGGGACTGCTATAAATCTAATACTTATGGGCATGTTTTTAGGACATTATGACTTTTTATAGGAACATTAAGAAATCCAAGGAAGCTATATATTCTCACAAATAATAATAGTAATCCCTGAGAAAAAATTATAATGTTTAAATGAATTAATACATAAAATTCCTTCATAATTAGCTAAAATTATAGTACCAAAAAAGTCTAACTCCAGTTGATTTTTCAAGGATTCTAGAAGTCAGTGTATTCGCTACATTATTAAAGTATTAAATAAACTTTATTTAAAACATGGTTATTTAGTGTTAACCTGCCTGTCATTAACATTTTATGCCAAAATAATAAATATTTACCAGAAGGTACAAAAATAGTACAGAGAAAATCCTGTTTACCTTTCATCCAGGTTCTGCTAATGATCACATTTTACATCAATATAGCCCAATACCAAAATCAGGAAATTTACATAGCTATAATGTGTGTGTATAGTTCTATGTCATTTTATCATAAGGATATACAAACTGATTATCACCGAAGTCAAGTTACAGAATTATTCTATCACCACAAAGATATCACTAGTTCCACCCCTTTATAGTGACGCCAAACCCTCTGCTTTGAACCATCTGTAACACCTGCTAAACACTACCAATTTTTTATCTCTGAAATTTTGTCATTCTGAAAATATTACACAAATGAAATCAGACAATATGTAATCTTTAATTTTTTTTCCCCACTCACTATAATGCCCTTGAGTTTTATCAAAGTTGTATGTATCAATATAACAGCTCCTCCTTGTTATTTGTGAATAGAATGTCACATGGTATGAGTGCACTATGATGTGTTTAACAATTTATCTAATGTGAAACATTTTGGTTGTTTCCAATCTTTGACTAACATAAATAAACCAATTCTATTTCATGTAATTATTGATATTCTAAGGCTTGAGCTTGCCATTTTACTTTTTTCTTTTCATCCTGTGTTTTCACATTTTTTTTCTGTTTTTTTTTTTCTGCTACATAACATCACAGTGTACTAGTGTAGATATTTTACTGGTTTGAATAAAGTGTAGAAACCTTACCTCTTCTTTAAATCCCTTTATCATCATTCGTTTAAGATATAATTTTCTTAAATATTTCCTCTACATACATTTAGGATCACATTAGACCATATTAATATTTTGCTTTGGCCATTAAACATAATTTAGAAAACCAAGAAGAAAAGGAAAGACAATTTTACTTACCTTTATTTTTACTGTTTTTTTTCCCTTTTTTTAAATTTCAGAATATTACGGGGGTATAAACTTTGAGGTTACATATATTGCCTTTGCGCTGCCTGAGTCAGAGAGAGCTACAAGCATACCCCTCCTTACTGCTCTCTCTCTTTTTTTTTTTTAACGTTTCTTTTTTCTTCCTTTATGATGTTCTGGTATCTTTTTTTTTTTTTTACCATTTCCTTTCTGTTTATAGAACTTCTTTTAGCCATTATTTTAGGTCTTTGGTGACAAATTTTCTTAATTTTTCTTTATTTGAAAATGTATTCAAATCCCTTTAACTCCTGAAAGATATTTTTGTTTGGTATTGAATCCGGAATAACAATCCTTTCCTATCAGCACTCGAAAAATGTTATGTCACTTCTTTCTCATCTCCATAGTATTTGAAGAAAAAATTCAAATCATTTTCTACCTATAGGTAAGGTGTTGTTGCTCTCTGTTTTCAAGGGTTTTTTGTTTTGTTTTGCTTTTGCTTTCAGAAATTAGACTGTGATGTATCTTGTGTAGATTTCTTTGTGTTTATCCTGTTTCACATTCTTTCAATTTCTTTGTAAGTTTACATCTCTACCAAATTTGGGAAATTTTCATCTATTATTATGTCTTTGAATAATTTTTAGCCTCTTCTTCTTAACTTTCTCCTTGCAAGTCCTTAACAACAAGAAAGTTGGATCTTTTGTTAGACTACATGAGGTCCCCAATGATCTGTTTTTGTTTTGTTTTGTTTTTTCCAGAATATTTTCTCTCTGATGTTCAGATTGAACAATTTCTATTGTTTTACCTTCCCATTACTTGATTATTTTCTCTGTCTTATTCGTTCTGTCGTTGAGCCCATCAATTCAGTGTTTGGTTTAGTTACAATTTTCACTTTTACAATCTCCATTTGGTCTTATTTATAACTTTTCTTTTCTGACTGTTTGACAAAATAAATTTAATCTTCTCCAAAATGATATATGGCCTTTGCATTCAGCTTCAGGGAAGTAATCTCTAGCATGTCTAACAGGAGTGCTTTTGCTTGCTTGGGCGATGTGGGTTATGCCGGATAGTCTACAGTGCTATTTAGGCAGAAGGTTGGCCACAGCAAACAATGGGAAATGAGGAGACCAGAGAGACCAACACTGTGATTTAGTGTAGGGGCTTCGGGTCACACAGTATCAGTTGATTTGAATCAACTGATCAATCACCACTAAGGTGAGTCACAACTAAGATCAATCATATGGGCAGTCAATTAAAAAATTATACCTTTGTGATAGATCCCTAATAAAAACTCTAGACACTGAGGCTCATATGAGCTTCCTTCGTTGGCAAAACACCATGCATATTATCATAAATTGATACTAGGAAAGCAACATGGCCTGACTTCATGGGGACAGGACAAAAGAAACTCCGTATTTGGTAATTCCTCAGACTGTGTGCTATATACTTCTTCCCCTGGTTGACTTTCATCTGTATCCATTTCTTGTAATAAATTATAACCGTGAGTAAAATAGACTTCAGTGATATCTGTGAGCCCTACTAGTGAATTATTAAAATTTAGAGTTCTCTTTTTGTTTGTTTGTTTGTTTTTTATTTTTTGCTTTGTTTTGGGAATTCCTGTACTTGAAATTATTGTCAGACATGAGGGCAATATTACCCTGTGAGAACTATGTTACTTCTAACTTAGCAGTTGGCCTAACTTTTCACACTGAGACTTTATAGTTTTTTTCTTTTGTTTCAAACATGTTCATAATTGTTCATTAATGACAGTTGCATTAAAATCCCTGTCAGATAATTACAGCAATTAGATTATCTTCTGTTGGCATCTATTGATGGTCTTTTCTCATTCAAGTTGAGATTTTTTGGTGCTATACATAAGTAATTTCAATTGAAACTTGAAAATTTTGTTTATTATGTTAGGAACCACTGGATCTTATTTAAATGAGTTTTAGCAGGTCACATCTGGAGATGCTCAAAGATGGAAGAATGATACTACCTGGTTAATGCCAGGTTGGGCTTGAAGTCTAAGTTCCAAATTTATCTACCATTGAAACCCTTGGGAAGAAGAGCTTCTCATTACTTCTGGGAAGGGGTGGGAGTGAGTTTCCCTATGAGGTTTCTGATGATACCATCCTTGTAGGAAGGGATGAATGCCTCATCACTTCTCTGCAGATGCCCCTTACTGACACTGCAGGGGCTTGAGCTTGTTACTCCCTTGATGATTAAAGTCCAGACTTTCTACTAGGCATCTTCTGACATGACAGGTATGGGGGGAAACATCACCACTTAGTGAGGATGAAACTCCAAGCTCACACTCATGACAGCCTGGTAATGGCCAAGATCCAGGCTCGCTACTTGACCTTTGATGGCAAGGGTACATTAGAGCTACAGTGTTTTATTAGGTGTTTGGCTGGAATATGGCAATTAGTATCTCAAAGTTTTCTGTCTTTCCAGGTTTCCCCTTTCCTGACCCTTTTCCTAGAAAGAACAGACTTTCCTTTTGCCTGTGCCCATCAGTGTTTTCAAGTTTCTGGAGATTGCACTATCCAATTCATGACACATACGGCAGAAAAGAAAAAAAGAAAAAAGAAAGAAAAGCCTCATGGCTGTGTTTATCATTACGTCTTATGGTCCCTAAACAGTGTGCCATTTTCTCTGTACTTTTTAGAATTTTATTTTTATTTTATATGTAATTTCAGAGTTTTTAGCTAAAACTCTTTAGTTTTAGAGACAATAATAAAGTACTGCTAATAGTTTTCTTTATTAAAAATATTTTATGATATAAGAATACTTGAGATCAATCCTCTTCACAAATTTTTATGTGTGCGATATATTATTATTGATTGTAAGTATGATGTTGTACAGCAGATTTTTAGAACTGATTCATCTTTCTTATAAAACATTATGTCCACTGATTGGCAATTTCTTCTTTCTCCTACTCCCTGCTCCTAGCAGCCACCATTTTACTCTTTGATTCCATGAATTAGACCATTTTAGACACCTCACATAAATTAAATCATGTAGTATTTGCCTTTCTGTGACTGGCTTATTTTGGCTATCATGTGTCCACAAAGTTCATCAATGTTGTTGCATATTTCAGAATTTCCTCTTTAAGGTGAATATTACACTGTATGTATATACATTATTTTCTTTTCCACTCATCTGTTGGTGTACAATTAGAATGCTTCCACACCTAGGATATTGTAGATAGTGCTACAGTGAACATGGGAGAGGTAATATCTCTTTGGGAACCTGATTTTAATTATTTTTTTATAAATAGCCATAAGTGGGATTGCTAAATTATATGAAATTCTACTTTTAAATTTTTAAGGAACCCCCATACTGTTTTTTACATCAACTGCACCATTTTGTTTTCACACGAACAAATGCAAAATTTCCAATTTCTCTACATCCTTGCCAACAAATAGACCAATGGAATAGAATAGAGAGCCTAGAAATAACTCCATGCATATATAGTAAACTAATATTCAACAAAGATTCCAAGTATATACACAGGAAAAGGATAGTCTCCTTAACAAATAGCATCAGGTAACTGGATATCTACATGTAAAAGAATAAAATTGCACCCTTATCTCACACTAATCATAAAAATTAACTCAAAATAGATTAAAGACTTAAACATGAGATCTGACACTTTAATACTCCTAGAAGAAAATATAAATGAAAACTTTCATGACATTCATCTTGGTAATTATTTCATGGATATGACATCAAAAACACAGGGTATAATAACAACAAAAATAAACAAGTACAACTGTTAATAGATCAAATTTAAAAGCTTCTGCAAAGGAAATAATCAACAGAGTCAAAAGGCAACCAATATAAATGGAAGAAAATATTTACAAATCATATATCTAGTAAGAGGTTAATTTCTAAAATATATGAGGTATTCATACAACTCAAAAGCCAAAAAATAATAATCCAATTGAGAAATACACTAAGGCCTTGAAAGATATTTCTACAAAGAAGAAATACAAATGACCAACCAGTGAATGAAAAATGCTCAAAGTCACTGGTCGTGACCCCAATTAGATATCAACATACCTGTCAGGATAAGTATTACCAAAAAATAAACAAATAAAAACTAAAGACAACAAGTATTTTTCTTAATTAATTATCATGGACCCAAATTAAAAAAAAAATGAAAAAGTTGAATCTCTTACATATTACCTTAGTTGTAAATTTTACATTGGTAGAAAGTTGGCTTAGCTGGCACAGCAATCTAAGTGCCTGATTCTAAGAAGTTCTAATTACAGAGATTACAAAGGTACAAAATTAATAGAAATAATGTAGACATCAGTACCTCCTACATTTTTCTTTACTATCTTTAATTAATACAACACCATCTATTAGATTATTAATATAATACTCAAATCTAAATATGTGGATCTAACGACGCAGCTATATAAAACATTTGCAGGTAATGTAGTTACTCAATTATGGTTACACAATAAAAATATCATAAATAGCTAGTCTACAAATGAAAGGGATAGATTTTAAAGCATATATAAAAGTGAAATTATTTCAAATACATTTATGGAACACCTACTTTTTTTCTAGGCCCAGGGGAAAAAAATAAGTTGTGAGTTTAAAATATTATAATAAAGGTCACATCTTTGTTTACGGTAGATGATGAAGTCTTTGAGGCTGCAAGCCCAAAGTCAGTAACCGTAAAAGTTTCTTGGTACTTTCGCAGCACTTGTTCATTCTGTTCCCTTTGCCAGTCTCATCCTGAGTGCCTTTCCAAAGCAGAAGCCCTGTTTATCCCATATTTTAATCTTTGGCACCTCACTTTTCAATGAGTAAAATAGTTAATTAAAATCAGTTTACTTATTAAAAAATTCATGGGCAGAAATTCACATTATACTGGTACTGTAATTTCTCTAAATTCAGAAGTGGTTCTTGGTGAAATGGTATGGTAATTTTTTTAAAAAAAGATATCCTTTTAAAAAAAAAATCAAATTTCCCCAATATCTGGATTTATTGTGCCTAGGAAACCAGGAAGGAATCCTAAAATGGTCTGATCAGGTTTGGTCACTCTGAAAGAGATCAGTCTCTCTTATTTTTTTACAAATAATTAACTAGTGTTACATTGTATGCCTAAGAACTTACAGTCAGTGAAAAAGCAGAGTTTGTGTAAGAACTCGGGTTCCAGCATTCTTATACCAAGGCTTTTCAAACCCCAGAGTGAAGTCTTTTTTTTTAAATTTTCTTTTGTTTTTATATTTTATTTTTTACATTGAATTGTGTGTATAGTGTGCAGAATAATGTTTTTAAGTTTATATGCATTGTGAACTGACTAAATCTAGCTAATTAACATATACATTACCTCACATAGTTATCATTTTTCTGATGAGAACACTTTACATCCACTCTTTGGGCATTTTTCAAGAATATATTATTAACTGTAATCATCATGTCATACAATAAGTCTCTTGAACTTATTCCTCCTGTTTAAATAAAATTTTGTATCCTTTGACTGACATTTTCCCAATCCAACCCTCCAACAATTCCGGCCCCTGGTAACCACCATTCTACTTTCCACTTCTATGAGATCGACATTTTTAGATTGCATATATATTAAATAATTGCAATCATGCAGTATTGTCTTTTTGTTCCTGACTTGCTTCATTCAACATAATGTCTTCTAGGGTCTTCCATGTTGTTGCAAATGAGAGGATTTTCTTTTTTATCACTGAATGGTATTCCATTGTGTATATATACAACATGTTCTTTATCCATTTACCTATTGATGGACACTTAAGTTCATTCTGTATCTTGGCTATTGTGAATAATGCTGCAATAAACATGAGAGTGTAGATATTTCCTGAGCATAGTGATTTCATTTCCTTTGGATATATAACCATGATTTCTGGAGGAATCTCCACACTGTTTTCCATAATGATTGTACTACTTTGCATTCTCACCAACGGTGTGTAAGGATCCCCTTTTTTCTACATCCTTGCCAATACTTGTTATCTTTTGTCTTTTTGGTAATAGCTATACTAACAGGTGTGAAGCAATTTGCATTTTCCTGATGATTAGTAATGTTGAGCATTTTTTCATATACTTGTTAGCCATTTCTATAACTTGTTTTGAGATGTGTCTATTCAGGTCTTTTGGCAAGTTTTAAAGTGGGCAATTTATTTTGTTAGTATTGAGTTGTTTGTGTTACTTATATATTTTAAATATTACCCCCTTATCAGACATATAATTTGCAAATATTTTCTCCCATTCTTTGGGTTGTCTCTCCACTCTGTTGATTGTTTCCTTTACTGTGCAGAAGCGTTTTAGCTTAATGTAATCCCATTTATGTATTTTTACTTATGCAACCTGTGCTTTTGTGGTTATATCCAAAAATGCCATTGCCCAGACCAATATCATGGAACATTTCCCCTATGTTTTCCTCTAGTACATTTATAGTATCAGTCTTTAATTCATTTTGAGTTGATTTTTGTATATGGTGTGAGAAAAGTATCTAATTTCATTTTTATACATTTAGATATCCAGTTTTGCTAACACCATTTATTAAACAACTTTTCCTTTATCCTTTGCGTATTCTTGGATCCTTTGTCAAAAATTACTTGTCTGTAAATGCATGTATTTCTTTCAGGGCTCTCTCTTTTGTTCGATTGATCTATGTATCTGCCTTTACGCCAGTATCATCCTGTTTTGATTACTACAGCTTTGTTGTGTATTTTGAAGTCAGATAGCATGATGCCTCCAGCTTTGTTCCTTTTGTTCAGAATACTTTGGCTATTCAAAGGATTTAGTGATTTCATGCAAATTTTAGTATTGTTTTTTCTATATTTTTTAAGAATGCCATTGGTATTTTGACAAAGATTACATTTAATCTGTGGGTCATTTTGGGTAGTATGAATATTTTAGAAATATTAATTCTTCAACCCATGAGCACAATATATCTTTTCATTTATTTGTGTCTTCTTAAATTTCTTTCATCAGTGTTTTATATAGTTTACATTGGAAATAACTTTAACCTCATTAGTTAAATTTATTCCTAAGTATTTTATTTTTTGTAGATATTGTAAATGGGATTGTTTTCTTTATTTCTTTTTTAGATAGTTCACTGTTATTGTATATAAATGCTACTGATTTTCTGTAGGTTGATTTTGTATCCTGCAACATTACTGAATTTGTTAGTTAGCTTTTACACATATTTGGTGAAGTTGTTGGGTTTTCTATATACAAAATCCTGAAAACAGAAACAATTTAACTTCTTCCTTTCTAATTTGGATGCCTAATTTCTCTGGCTAAGATTTCCTGTGCCACATTGAATAGAAGTGGGAAGAATGGACAACCTTGTTCTTATTCTGGATCTTATAGAAAAACCTTTCATTTTTCCCCATTGAGTATGATGTTAGCTGTGAGTTTACAATATATGGTGTTTATTGTGTTGAGGTACATTCCTTCTATACCTAATCATTGATTTTTTATCATGAAAGGATGTTAAATTTTGTTAAATGCATTTTTTGCATCTATTGAAAAGATCTTATGTTTTTTGCCCTTTGTTCTTTTGATGGTATGCATCATATTTATTCATTTACCTTTGTTGGACCATCCTTGTATCCCTGGAATTAATCCCACTTGATCATGGTAAATTATTTTGTTAATGTGTT
The DNA here is from genome assembly GCA_963574695.1 of Propithecus perrieri. Classification (NCBI taxonomy): domain Eukaryota; kingdom Metazoa; phylum Chordata; class Mammalia; order Primates; family Indriidae; genus Propithecus; species Propithecus perrieri. The sequence goes on along the minus strand of CAUYRB010036603.1, from coordinate 17,296 downwards.
ATAGGATTTGATTTTCAAATAGTTTATTGAGGGTTTTTTCATCCACATTCATTGGGGATATTGGTCTGTAGGCTTCTTTTTCTGTAGTCTTTATGTGGCTTTGGTATCAGGGTGATGCTGTCCATGTTAAATGAATCTGGAATTACTACCTCTTCTTCGAAGTTTTATTGAACAGTTTAAGAAGAAACGATATTACTACTTCTTTAAATGTTTGATAGAATTCAGCAGTGAAGCCATCGGGTTCTGGGCCTGTGTTTCACTTGAGACTTTTTATTACTGATTTAAAATATTTACTTTCTATTGGTCTATTCAGATTTTCTATTTCTTTATAATTCAGTCTTGGTAGGTTTATGTGTCAGGAAATTTATTTATTTATTCTGGGTTATACAATATACAATTCTTTAGTATATAATTGTTAACAGTCTTTTATAATCATTTCTATTTCTGTGTATCAGTTGTAATGTATCCTTTCCATTCCTGATTTTGAGTTTTATCTTTGTCTCAATTTACTTGATAGTTTGCCATTTTATCTTTTCAAAAAATCAACTATTAGTTGTACTGACATTGCTTATTCTAGCCTTTAAATTATTTATTTATTCTGTGATTTTTATTATTGCCTTCCTTCTACTAACTTTGCTTTTAGTTTTTTTGTGTGTTCTACTTTCTTCAGTTGCAACATTGGCTTGTTTAACTAAGTTTCAGACAATGTAAGAAAATTATGATCTGTGATAATTCAGAGATACACTGGGGAAAAGTTAAATTTTTTAATCCATATAAAATCAAAATCAAGTGCACTATTTGAGCTACAGTAACTATCATGGAACAAATTGAACTACAAAATTTTATATAAGGAATGATGCTTTGGTGATAATTTTTTTAAATGCCCCATTTCTCTTTCTGGTCTTCTTAACCATAAAAAGATTTCTCATGCAAATAAATTCTAGTTTTAGGTGACTCTATCTTTATTTTCTAATATTGGAACAATTCAATTAGTTTTCATAAATTATTGAATGAACAATGGAACAAAATGTACTCATAGCTGAGAAAATGAAATATCAATTGGTTTTATTTGTTTTTGTTTGCTTGTTTGTTTTTAGGAACATTCCAATTCCACTATTTTAGTTATTTTAAAGTATACCCTAAATTATTGTTGTTTATATTTACTTTGTTGTGTTATCAAATTTTGTTCATTCTACTTAATTATCTAACAATATTTTTGCACCCATTAACCATTCTCACTTTAGCCCCCCTCCCCACTACCCTTTCCAGCCTCTGGTAACTGCTATTCTACTCTGTCTCCATGAGATCAATTGTTTTTAATATTTAGACCCCACATATATGAGAATATGTGAGATTTGTCTTTCTGTTCTTGGCTTATTGCACTTAACATAGTGTTTTTCGGTTTCATCCACGGCAGGATGAAAATGATGCAAATGGCAGGATTTCATTCTTTTTGTGTCTATATGATGTTCCTTTGTGTATATGCACCACTATTTCTTTATCCATTCATCCACTGATGGACACTTAGGTTGATTTCATATCTTGGTCAATGTGTTTCTTGGGTATCGTGTTCTCTTATCTCGTTTCCTTAGTCATTTTGGAGGCATATTTGTGCATGGATAGTTATTCAAATTGATGTTTTTATAGGATATGATCACTTGAGAATCCTACTCTGTCATTTGGCTCCACCTCACTGTGAAGTCTTGTGACAGTAAAACATACTCTCCCACCAATAATTGCATGTTTCTGTTATAGAGCATACTAATTCTTCCTTTCCAAAATTCATATTGGCATGTTAATCGCGATGAAAAGTAAATTATAAGGAAAATTATAAAACATGGAGAGAAAAGCAGAGTGTGTTTTTCCTTATGTGAAGTAATAATTATATTGGGTTATTAATATAAAAACATTATAAATATTATTTTTTGTTCAGTATTATGTGTCAGGTATTTATAAAGTAACTTGATACTCATCAAGTTACATTAAAAATATGTTTTACTTCCCACAAAATTTTTCTTTTCACCAAATAGAGTAGAATGGAATGCCACAATTTTTCACATATCATCTTCAGTGGAAAATAATTTTTAAATGCACATAAGAGAAACTGTATGCATTATGAACTACTGATTTATAAGCCAATGATAATGGAGATGCTTTAAAGGTCAACTGGATGGAAAACAGAGCTAAAGCATTTAACTGCATTATTAAAGTAGACATGCTAATTTCTAAGAGGCCACCTCCCTCACTTGGCACTTAGAATTTAACAACCATCAATCATTCAGTTTCAACAAGGAGAAATAGTTCCCCACAACAGCATTTATCTTCTCAACTTAGGTGCACAGTAACATTACCCAATATCCAAGTTACATCCTACATCAATTACACAAAAATATCTAGAAATGGAATACAGGAATCGATGTTTTTAATAATCTCTGTGAACTGAAAATGAATATTACAGTGCCTTACAGCATGATTTGCATTGGGTTCTTACATATTTCTATACACATTTTTGTTCAGGAAAAAATGTATTTTTCAATATTGCCTTCCAATTTTAAAATCAATTTTTGCATTCATTTAACTGCATAACTGAAGGCAATAAACAGATTTAAAAATAGAAGTATATAATGTAATTAACATACTAGTTAAATCAGGTAATCTATTCACTATTTATCAAATTTCAAGATTTTTTCAAAAAAATTCTTGCCAAACTCACAATTTTTCAGTAATTTAGTTACAATAAATTGTTGTTACAAACATGTTCTTAAGTTGAATTCCAGAAATATGGGCTCTGAATCTTCTTATAATCTGACTTTCCTTCTAAAACTTCAAAGGAAATATTTATAAACATGCTCTGGATAACAAAAATCACTTTGCCTTTTTCTTTAAAAAAGTAGTCTCCATCATGTTAAAAGGCATTTTAAAGTGAATTTTAGATAAAAATAATCTTTAAACTGCCTGGTTTCATGTTTGATTTCAAATGAAATTTTAGATCAAATAAGTCTTTTACTCTTTTTTAAAAAAATCTACACACTGTTGATTAGCGTATTGAATCACTAAGGACCATTAAAAACGCTGTTACTTAAACAAGGAACATTAAAGTACGATTTCTTTAATCAAAATTTATTAGCTGGAAAAAAACTAAACAATTCTTCTATTTGCTATGTGTTCTCCTCATTAGTATGTACCAAAATGTTCTATTTGACATCAGTTTGTAGAAGTTTTTTGTTTGTTTGTTTTTTGGTAAGAAAGGGATGCTGGTGCCTGCTCTTGAAGATTTATAATTTGCATCAGCATAATAAAATATTCCAAAAAGAGCACTTTCAATAAAGATCACTATTAACTTTGCTGGAAGTTCAGTAGAAACCACAAAAACACTGACCTAATGTGAAAGAAAGGGTAAAATGGGATCATTAATGGATTTTCTACAAGAAAAGAATAAAATCTTAAACTAGCAACAGAAAAATAAATAATAAATGTCTGTTTCTAGAAGCCAGGCTCAGTAAAATTGGCTGGTTTTGCTTCAGATGAGGAAGAACTGATGTAAATGAATTATTAATATAACAGGCAAAAGCAAAGATTCAAAATATTCTTGTAAGATAATTACGCATTATTGTTTGGTTGTTCTATGTTTTGCTTAAATTTTTAAAATTTTATTTTTACTTGGCGAGTAATATAGAAAACTGTATGCATCCCCCAAATTCCTGCCTTATGCCAAAGTCAGTTCTACAGTATTTGCACAGGAAGTAAAGATGAATGAATCAGAATACTCTCATTGTTAATGTTCTTTATATTTAAATTATTTTAAATTTGTGAATTCCTTTACTCTTTCTGGAAACCCTGAGTGGGATGGTTAGGAGTGGCGTTGAATGCCTTAATGGCTTTCCTTTGAAGAAAACTATCAATATGGCGGAGGAAGCAGGGAGGTTCTTATAATATAGAAAAGAATTAGAAATACAGAAAAGTAACTTGCTGTTTTAAAGAGACAAGAGGTGATGTGTGAGACCCAAGCAGGAATTTCTGCAGCTCGGCTTTGTGAGCAATAAAGAAGTTGCTTCAAAATGATATGAAGCTTTATCTCATGCTTTTTACTATGCCAAGTATCTGAGTTACCAAGAGTTTTTTAAGAGCCCTGAGTATGCAGGGAGTTATCAATCTTATTTACAATTTTGAAAATTGTGTTTAAATTGAAAAATGAGCACCCACCCCCAATATACATGTACTAATCTCTGGAACCTGCAAATGGTACAATTAGAAAAAGCATCTTTGCAGATATGATTAATTAAGAATCCTGACATTGACCAGGTAGGCCTTAATATTTCCTTCAGCTTGACTAGATTTTTAGATATCTTTATTCCTGACTAATAGGCCCCACCTCCCTTTACTTAGAGCATTCACTTTAGAAAAGTTGCAATTGTATTGTAAATTTTTTCTCTGTCCCTTTGAAAGGTAAGTTTTCTCCCAGCCCCTTGCAGGTTGGTTTTATACTAGGAATGTTTTTCTCTTGAGCCAAGGGGAAATCTCTTTGAAATGTAAACATAAGAAACATAGCTCTGTCTTGGGAGGTGCAAATGCAATAGATGTAACCGAAATGTTTATACCCCTTTAAAAATTTCTAAATGAAAAAAAAAAGATAGAGCTCTTGTCTCCCAGTTTCTGTGACAGGGTAAAAGCCTGTTTTCTTTAAGTTCCAAGTAACAAATACAGATGGCCTAATAATACTGACCAAACTCCCCCTAACTTATCACCCCATAGTTTTCCACTAGCTCTCCCCAGTTCTTAAAACCTCTCCCACTTTTTATTTAACAAGTTGAGTTCATCCAGGTGTGGGGTCTCATGCCTGTAATCCCAGCAATCTGGGAGGCTGAGGCAGGAAAGTCAACTGAGCCCAAGAATTGGAGGTTACAGTGAGCTATGATTAGACCACTGCATTCCAGCCCGGGCAACAAGCAAGACCCCATCTCAAAAAAAAAAAAGAAATCGATTTCTCTCTCCTCTTGGAACAGTCTTAAATAAAGCCTTTCTGGTCTGTTTAACTTGTCCAATCCAATTCTTTCCTTGGCAACATGGAGTGATTAACCTGAATTATCCAGGTGGTCCCTAAATACCACTATAACTGATCTTATAATAGAGAGTCAAAGGAAGAATACATCAGAGAAGAGGAAGAGGCAATGTGGCCATGAAGACAGGGATCGCTGCAATTTGACTGTAAGTCAAGGAACATCGAAAGCCACCAGAAGGTGGAAGAATCGAGAAAGTATTCTCCTCTAGAGCATCCAGAGTGACAGTGGTCCTGCTGACACCTTGATTTTGGACTTCTGGCCCCCGGAACTGTGAGAGGGTAAGTTTCTATTGTTTTGAGACACTAAGTTTATGATAATTTGTTACAGCAGCGCTGGGGCATATACAGTGATCAGAAAATATTTTTATGTAAGTGTATCATCTCAAAATTGTAATAACTAAACTATTGCAAAAATGTTCATTCCACTTGAAACATTCTAGATTGAGATCATTCTTTGATTAGGTCAGTAGCATAAGAGTACCATATGTTGACAACCGTGCACTGTTTTCATAACAAAAAGCAATAGTAAATGAAGACAATGATATTTTGTTTTAGCAGGAAGTGTGAAGTTTGTTTGTTTCTTAAGTACTATTGTTAAAATGATAGAACTGAGATAAGCCACTTAAACACCTGTTTTCAAAAGAATGTTGTTTAAATAGATTAATTCAGCCAGGGCCCTGGAGATACTAATGAAATTTACCAATTTAGGATGAACAGCTTCAGTATGGATTTTTGATAAGAAAACAGCTGCTCATCTAGAAGTAGTAGTAGCTAAAGTCTGAAGGCCATGAGATTTGTCTGTTCTGGAAGATATGATAAGCAAGGAACAGATGGTTAGAATAAATAATTCAAAAGAGCTCTCCAGTCACTTCTTTAGAGAAAAACAATATGTTGAACTATGTTTACAAGGTTACTTGGAACTTTAGGCATAAAAAACTATTTCTGTTTCCTTTTCATGCTTTCTTTCAACGTGAAGTTTAATAACAAAACCTTGAATCATTGAAGTGTTAGTCCTCTGAAATCAATGCAGGCAACAACAACACGTGCATCATATGAGAATATTATGTGTGTTTCATATGTGCAATCACTTTTATTTCATGTCATTTTATTTTATTTTTAGAGGCATGTTCTTACTCTTTCATCCAGGCTGGAGTGCAGTGGCACCATCACAGCTCATTGTGCAACCTCGAATGCCTAGGCTCAAGCAATCTCTAGAGTAGGAGTATAGGAGTATAAGTGGGCGTCACTGGGCCTATTTATTTATTTATTTATTTTTGTAGAGACAGAGTCTCACCATGTTGCCCAGGCTGGTCTTGAACTCCTGGCCTCAAGCAATTCTCCCACCTCGACCTTGCAAAGTGCTGGGATTGCAGGCATGATCCATCACACCCAGCCCAAATTTAAATATATCTAGGCCTCCATTATAAGTGTTGTTAAAGCTAAATTGATGTTCACTTACCTCACACACAGTTCAGGTTACAGCTAGAAAATAACACCAATTTTTATAATAATCAAAAATAAATAAAACTAATGTTTGCATAGCAGGTTATAGTTTATAAGTATTTTTCTACATACTTCACCTAATTTGATTTTATTTTACAGATAGAGAATCTGAAACCACTCTTTCAGTGAAGAAAATATAATACTAGCCAAGCAGTTTTTTAATCACACAGGGTACCTAAATTTTACAACAAAGGTTTGTATATAGCCCTGGTTAAAAAATCAGGTAGAAGAAATATATTTTCTTCTTTTACCTCAAAAAGATTTTAGAATTGATACATTTCTTCACTTTGACAATTTCCTTATGTAACATGTATGAAAAATTTCTTTTCTCCTCTCTCATAAAAGGATATATGCATGTACCTATGCCTGTGTTCATCCACAGCAACAAGTGTTTATTATAAATATATATATTTGAGACAGTATCTTGCTCTGTCACCCTGTGTAGAGTGCAGTGGTGTCATCATAGCTCACTGCAACCTCAAACTCCTGAGCTCAAGCGATCCTCCCACCTCAGCCTCCCAGAGTGCTAGGATTACAGTTGTGAGCTACCACGGCCAGTCCTCTTATAATATATTCATATTCTCCTTTCACTTGGCTACTTAATATTCTCTTCTTCATTTCTTCCTTCCCTTCTCTGGGAAAATATGCTTAATGTATTCCTAATCAGGTAATCTTTACTGAACTGTTTATGTTCCTCAAGCCACCATTCTAAGTTTCTTACTTTTTTCATAATTAAAGCTCTTGAAAAAAATGCATTTGTTCTCTCCACTTTCTTTCCATTCAAATGCAATTATTCTTCAGCTCATGTTCAGCTACACATCATCAATAACTTCATATTTGACATGACTTCTCAAGTCCAAAACATAGTAACTATTGGCAGTTGTTCAGGTGTTGTAAGCATGAGCTTTCTGACCTAGATTGTATACACGCTCTCTTATTTTCTCTGGTTATTCTCATGTACCATTTTAAAAACCAAGATTTATAAGTGTGACAGTTTCTATCCCTATAAAGCAGACATTGTCATCAATCACTAATATGTTATCCCAACTCTAGCTTCCAACTTTCAGTTATGCTTCGTTGAACATTAGATTTTGTTCCTTTAAAACCACTACAATTTCACTCAGCTGCCAACAGCAGCTGAGTTTTCTACAATCCGAGTACCAGGGTTAGTTAGGTATGTCTCAGCTGTGGCATACAGATTTAGACCTCTTAAGTGCTATAAATCAAATAGTCAAATTGTTTGCTCAACACCAGATAACTGCTCTGCTACTGTGAGATTTAGTGACTTTCTGGATATTTCATAGAGCTTTGATGAGGCCTTGGAACTATAATATACATTTTTCCTCCAAAAGTGTTTAAACCTGTGTTTGTATTCCAGAGTAAACAGTTATAATGACGGTTTCCTGAGCCAGAAAGCCAATGGAGAAGTACACATGGGGGCATCAATATTGAGACATTAAAGGAATCTATGGATAAACATAAACAGGAACTCAGGAACTTCAGTTATTATTACTTCATGTTCCTACAGTGATTGGCCACATTAACTGAGAGTTTTTTGGTTTGTTACTGCTATGGAGTTGTCTAACTTTTAAGAAAACTTTCATGAAAAAAATTACCTTTTGTGTTTCAGTAATTGAATTGTGGCTACCATTCTTCCTAGTGTCATACTTAGTCTCAGTTAATGGAGGTCAGTCGTGAAAGGAGTCCAAGTCATCACCTGGAAAGTGTCATGGGCACACTTAACCCTAAAATTTCTTATTTAAACAAACATGAGTTAAGAGTAGACTTCAAATAGGCCATTGTTATAAAAAACAGAACTATAAACTATATTAAATATATTATCAAACAGGCATCTGTTTGTCCTTGTTATATATTCATTTTCTTCTGTCTCATTCCATTATTCCCAGAGGTGTAATGGATTTGAGCATAATTCTGAAATGTTACCTTATCCAGCACAAAAACTGAGGCTAAGGAAGAAGAGAAACAAATGCCCCAGGTCTGACAGACCAGACACTTCACTTCCAACCATAAGGTGGGGGAAAACAGGACAAGATGAAAATCAAAACAAAGAGAAGAGACAATAATGAAAGTGGCACATTTATAATGATCGCAATCTGCTCTTTTTCTCAAAGCGCATTCCACCTATTGTGAAAATCTAAGCATATTCTTTCCTTCTCTCCAAAATTCTATGTCATCAAGTATAAATGTTTTAATACAGCAAAAACAAAAACAATAAAACTGTGAAAACTGGCTAAATTGCCAGTCTCATTCTCTACCATTTTCCCTCCTAGTTCATAATCTTGCCATCTTGATTAATGACTGGAGTTGGCGTCATTGATGCCTAATTATTCCTGTAGGTGTAACTCAAGCGTCCGTTTCTCCAGGAGCTCTTCCTCTCCTGTTTCTCACCAACACACCAAACCTTATTTTCCTTCCTTGTAACGGTACCACACAGAGCCTACCTTTGTCCTGTTTATGTTGAAATCAACTGTTAAAATCTGTCTTCCAGGCAGATTGTTAGTTCTTCGAGGACACAGTGTTGATTATTTTTTATCTCTTCTGACTACTCAGTACCGAGTTTTTTCAATAAACAGCTACTTCTGAATCGTGCCAAAGTTACTGGTGCCTTGTGTCTGGTTCCAAACACTGTTAGATCCACCTTGAGATAAGTTTGGGCTTAGAATGAATTTAGAATTTGAACTGGAATAGAACACATGGAACATAAACTCAGAGATCATAAAGTTCATATTTTACTCTCTACCCCAGAGAAAGCATAGTGCACGAATGAGGGACTAGTATTGAATCACCTCCCTAGGCAAGTGGAATTTCATATAATATTTACTTTTATGTATGAATCTTAGAAAACTAGGCTGGGAGGGTCATTTTGCAACAAACAGAGCCATTTACAGAATGCATGAAGAGATGCACTATCCTTCTATCCATTTAGGTTATTGTAACGGTAAACACAACACGAGCAGCTGCAATTTTCACAGACTCTCTTCCTGTGGGCTTCATTCCTGACAAATGTGTTGCTGTATTGACTTGCATTCACTTTTCTTCAATTCTGTACCAGGATGATCTCTGTAAAATTGTATCAATCTAATGTATGTCATTCACTTTCACCAAGAGTGTTATTAAACATAACTAGACTTTATTTTTGATGTCAGATGAAGTTATAACTGCCATGTTATGAGGACACAGTATTTTTAAATGCCGTATAACTCATTAAATACAATATATATTCATTCGAAAGTGATTTTAAAAAATGTTTGATTCTCCGAAGAACACAGGGTGGAGTTGGGATGAAAAGAGAACAAATAGCATTTTTAAAAGCCACACATTACAAATGTATTTATATTTTTAAAAATAAATTGAATTCTTACAACTTCAACGAATTTAAATGTCTCTGTAGCCCTCTACACACTTGGGAAGGATTTTCACTGCCTAGAATGTTATTATCAAAGCTTGCTCTGAATTTTAAAATACCAGGAAGTTCAAGAATTAATTGTTTTAAATACTGTAGAACAGATGTAGTTTCCCCTAGGAGATTTCCTTGATAGTAAATACCTTGTATTTCATCTGAGAATTTCAAAATATAAGTACGCATTTTAACAGAAAGCAAGATACCAGGAAAACAAAAAATATCTAAGAGGGAAACTAAGGGCATATGGGCATTTTATAAGTTGCTCTTCTTATTGCACAATTTTAAATACATTTCAAACTGAAATAATGGTTAACATCTACCACAAATTAAAGAATACCCAATCAAAAATAGCATAACATATTGTAGATTGACATTTGTGATATATATATATGTACATACATATATATATATATATATATATAGTAGATTGGCATTGTGAGAGTATTTACAGTTGCTAATTATATTATATGATACTAATCCTTTTTAAAATCAAACTATTCAAATGCTTGGGTATAGAAATATTATTTCAGACTTGGTATTGGTTTAAAATAAAATACAAATTAATTAAAACAAATTGATATTCAGTAAAATCTGATTGAATTTTGCCTTGAGGAAAGAGACTTTATCAAGGCTTACCCGGTCAGGAAAAACTTTACAGAATAAGTAAGATCTGAGCTGATTTTTGTAATTTCTGTGTGGAGTTGGTTATAACTGGATTGTCTATAAACAAACTTTAAGAGGAAAATGGAAAATAGAGACTAACAGGAAAAATGCAGAGATTTGAAATTATATAATGGAAAGAAAGGTGACATAATAAGGAATATTTACCTCGGTAGAAAGAAGAATCTATGGTAACAAATTGTCTCATTCAAATACTTTAAAAACTAGATGGAAGAGATACTAGGATTCATCACGTGTAGCTTCAGAGGTGAGAACTGATATGAGTGGCTGGAAACCTAGGAGCTATATATTGGTGGCATTTAAGAAAAAAATTATAACACTATCAAAAATTAAACTAGTTACCTTCAGAGAGCCTGAATAATCTGGCCACCAGAGTAAGCTCGCCCGTCACTGAAATACTGAATACTAAATATTGAATCCTAAATATTGTGATACTGTGAGAGGATTTCAGAGTCTGTGAAGAGACTTCTGGTGATGTTTAAGGCCTATCATTACACATTAAGCATGGATTGGTTCAGTTTATATGTTTTCCCTTCTTACACACTAAGACCAGGTGAATTTAGTGAATCAAATTTTTTTTGGAAGTATGATAGATTTTCTGAGTGTTCACATGTAGTTGATCTTTTCTTTGTCATGATTCTCTCAAAGAAAAATACATTCCCTCCCCACTGAATTCTAGATCTGCCACATCACTTCCTTTGGCCAGTAACGCGTGAGCCTAATGGTGTATGCCACTTTGGAGCAGAAGCTTCACAAGCCAGCGTGCATTTCATCTAGGTCTCTTTTCTGCCTGGCGCAGTTGGAACTGTTCCCATGTCTACGTGTGAGACTGTTCTCTCAGCCTGTGTCTGTGATGAGGAAGGGGCAGAGAACAGCTGACCTGCAGGGCACGTGCATCGTAAAGGATAAATTAACTTTCAGAGTTATAAAGCTCATGAGCTTCTGAGGTCATTTGTTCCCTAGCCTGTTCTGAGTGATATGGGGGTTGTGTAAAAGGTACATTAATTGGTTAAATTATGTAAATTAAGTGGGTCAGAAGCAAACTATGTTTGGTGAAAAGAAATGATGGGGACAAAGTTGGGGTGTTGGTTACCTATGAACCTAAGGATATATAACAAAATGCCAGACGTGTGCTTACCGCACTTCCAGATACGTTTAGGGGCAGTCTTTCCCTAAGAAAAAAATAGATGAAAAAGAGACAAAAAGCCAAGAAAATGATACAAACACAGCCCTTTTCTCCATTATCTCCCTCCAACTGTCATGCATTTTGCTTCCTGACCTTCTGCTTCCAAATCCACAACAAAGATTAACACAGTCGTCTGAGTCACATAAGCCTTAAGAACTATCATATGTCACATAAGCCTTAAAAACTTATAAGAAGAAAAGAATACTATGATAGTTTTATTTTCCCAGTAGGAAAACTGTGTTAAGACAAACTATAATTAGATAATTACCTAGTGCAAAACAAGAGAAAGGGGAATGACAACAGGCTTAAAAAAACAAAGCCAAATATATTTGTACTTAGGTAGATATCTTACCTATTATCTAGAGCAGACTATCCGTCGTCTCAAACACCCTTGCAAGTAAGCAGTTCTTGACTTAAGGCTAAGTTAGGGTTCATCGCTTCACTAGATGTCTTACCTGTAACTTCACGGCATATTAGTTTAGGTACACGAAGAATGGAGAAGTAAAAGGAATACAGATTGCTAAAATAAATATGGAACTCTTCAAATTCTGGCCAAAGTCTACTATACCGTATGACAAGTTTCTATTTTTCCTGCTCTTGCTTCAAAAAAAAAATGAATAATCGGTAAAAAAACATTTAGTCCATGATAAAATCAGGAGCCACAGCCACAAAAACCCCAAGGAGTGCGACAATGGTAGAAATACCAAGACAAATTTCATAACATTAAAAAAAAGTACCTCAGTATTAATTTTTTTAAAAAAGTATCTGTTTTTGTGTATGATAAAATGAAAAAAGGGGATCTGACATAAAAGCAGTTTATGTGAAAAATTGGAATTTTGGCTCACAACTCAATATAGATGAACGGTATGACATATTTGTCAGAAGTTTGAAGGAATCTTAAAGTCAGTCATGCCCAGAATAAAGGAGGTAATTATTTCATTGCATTTTACACTAACATAACCACATGGGTAACACTGTATTCTGTTTAGTTCTGAGTTCTACTGACAAATTGAGATTATCCCAAGAAGACGAAAAGAATGGTTAATGGTTTAGAAATTTTGTGAAATAAAGATAATCATTTTATGTCTAAGATATTTCTATTACATATGCAGGAACAAATATGCAAAGAGGATGTGATAGTTGTATGTAAATACCTGAACGTTGCCCTACGGCTCCGAAGAGGAAGACTAAGACTATGGGAAAGAAGTTAAATTTGCATATATTTCAGCACAATGCAATATAATGCTATTTTTTTCCATAAAAGCTGAAAATAAGAATTTCATTTCAAAATAAAGAGTGGTGTTAAAATTAGAGATGTTCACACTCATATTCTTCAGCTTTGTGATACACTGAGCTCTCCATCCCTGGAAACAGAAGTTAATCAACACTAAATTGTGTAAAGTAGAGAATTTTTCATCAGGTAGAAGGTTTGACAAGCTGGCCACTAAAGTGCCTGTTAGTTTTAGCAGTTGAGGCATGACTTTATGCTTCAATAGTCTTTCCCGAAATTTATCTTGTTATACTCTGTGTGTTATCTTGCAGAGCCAGCGTGACAAATTTGGTCAACCTTCCTGAGATGATGCTTGTTCAGAGATCACACACACAACTACCTGACAACTTGACATAACACCACGCATTTGTTTTGCTGACAATTAACTCCAACATCTTTCCACTAACACTTTGTCAACTCCTTAAATGAAGCACTGACTTTTGCCAACAGCAGGGTTATTTCTTCTTTAAAGCTAGCTGTTAAGATCATACTAGCAAGATAACAAAAATTAAATGGGACTCTCAGTGACAGGCCATTTAGCCTCATGGCAGATGCTATGTGCATTCTATAGAGGTGTCACTGTAAGAGAATGGAGGAGGGTGAAGGGACATTGTTCAAATCAAAAGAAAACCATATTTTACAAACAGATTTAATAATTGCTATGAGTCATTTGGCTACAATCCACAACGTTGTAATTATAAATGTGTTTAAAATCTTGAATTATCTTAATGATAATGAAAAAATTGATACTCTAGAAATGAGAGATTAGACATAGCATTGTTAAAGTTAGTGTTATAGCCTGATTACGATCTTTAAAAGCAACTTAGAGCCTTTTGAAAAAGTAGATAGCAAATATTAACAGCAATTGAAAGTATCTTGATAGGGAGTTGAATTCACTCTAAGTAAAAAGAGTATCTCTTTTGGCTCTTGAGCTTCCCATCATTCGATTACGAAATAAGCAAAGGATGACATATAAACTTCACTGTCAGTATTTAGGAGTATTTAAAATATATGCTAATTGATAATTAATATCATATGTCATATAAATATACATATCAATATCATTCCATATAAATATACGTGCTGTTATGTGACTCTGTGCATCATCTACATGTATAACTTTTATCATGAGGGGCTTATTATCATCTCTGGATCATAGAAAGCTACTACCTAAGTTATTGCCTCTAGACAATATGAGCTATGACAAACAGATCAGGGTTCTCCTTAGGTAATAATAGCACTTGTTCATGAGAGAGATTCATATAGTGTAAGAGCCATGTACTTTTGTATGAGCTTGAATCCCAAATTTATAACTTATTAGATGTGTTGTACAAGTTACTTAGCATGTGTTAGTTCTGGCTTTCTTACTTTTAAAATAACAAAATAATACAATCGTAATATTAGTATTTTAAAGGACTACTTTAAAGAGTAAATGGTGTAAGGTCTGTAATGTCCTTTATACTTAGTTCATTATAAATGAGTCACTATAATTTCATTAACCTCATTATATCAAAGAATTTGGAAAAGATGGTAAATATTTACCATGATTTCTTAGAGAATTTAATCAAATAAAATCTCATAATTTTACTTTTTTATTGGATGAATAAATCACAATCATCAATCTATGTTTCTTTCATTCACAGTGAAATATAAAGTTTAATATTCTTATGTATTATTCAGCATAGACCCAGTTTTACCAAGGTAAAAAACACCATCAAAATATTTCTAGGTTTCAACCACAGCAAAAATTTCTAGGTTTCAATTCACATCACATATCCACCTAGGGCCAGCTGTGGGCTCTACTCTCCTTTGTCCTACTTCAGTGACACGAGCTGTCAGTCTTCACCATCTTGACCATCTAAGTTGCTTTGGCTGAGGAAGTAAATCTAGTAAATTGTTCCAGGTTCTTAAAGTCTTCCTCTAAACAGTGATTAGCATAGTTTCCTTTATCAAAACAAGTCACATGACCATACTTAACTTCAGGAGTGCCAGATATGTCTATAAAAATGAGATCCAGCACTATTTTCTGAAAAGTATAAATGACTACTTTATATTACATACCAACTTCACTTAACACTTTTGAAAATTATCCTATGTACATTAAATATATGTTTCCAGAGATCTGACAATCACATACGAAATATTGCACATCCTATACCTGGACTTTGTGTTAATTTCCAGTGCTCTACTGTCTTGTATTTCTGCATGCACCCAAAAGTTCATGTCAAAATTCTATGTATTGCTGTCTTCTTTACTAATGCAATGATTGACACAGCAGTTTATGTAAAATACACCAAAATTAACTCTGCACCTGTATGCAGAATTACCCTTTAGCAGAATGATATTTGAAAATAAATAGCACATTTCTTTGAAAACAAATGAGGACTTGTTAGTACAACTACTAACATGTAAAAGGTGTGAATGTGTTGACCGTTGATAACCTTTAACATGGCTTCTCGGAGTTTAGAGCTTAATGAATAACCATTTTTATCAAAATAACCCAAGTTGTAGTATAAAGTGCACACAACCTAGAAAAGTCATCATACATATTTTTATAAAACTGACCACAGAGTAGCCAGTAAAAACTCTCTGAATATACTGTATTATTTATTAATCTTTCTTCACCAAAGTCTGTGCTAATATAAAAAAAAAAAAACACTTAAAGAAGTCATCATTTATTTTGATTTTATGATAGTGAATAAAAGTTTTGAACGGTTTGCTTCCGACTAAACTGGATATTTGAGTGAATAATGACTTCAAAGAAATACAGACTATGATGGCTTTAGACAAACACATACACATTTATGAAAGACAATTTTTATAAGAAATAAACTCATGTCAATGGAAAAAGTATTATATCTGTGTGATCTGGTGCATCTATATATTCTGTCATTTTATTCTGAGTAATGCAAGGCAGTTTTTCAGGTCTTTCTCAGATTTGAGTGACAGATAGGAATATCAAAAGAAAAAAAGCAAAAAAAAAATCCCTCAAAATACATATATAAAAATACAAAATAATACAGAGGTAGTATTTTTTTTTTAATTTAAACATACCTATTGTAAAGATGAAAGGTGTTACAGTTACTATGACATTCCAAGAGACAATGAATGAAGTAGATCAAACCAAATATATGGGCAATGTCTGGCCACACATATATTTTGTTATCTCATTCATCAATCAACATATATGGTGATATAAAATGTGTCTATTATATATAGCACACTGAACTAGATTTTATGAAATGATGTAAAGAAATATGTTGTTCTCTGCCCTTAAGAAATGTCAAACTCTTTTCAGATAGTTGGAATGATGGCAGTGATTTAAGCATAGAAAGTATCAGGCCAACTGGAACAGGTAGAAGGCATTTGGCAGAAAGCCTGTTGGGATCTAAATCAGAAATAGCTACATAAAACACCTGCTTGGCACTCCATGGCCATTTTATTTCAGACGATGTTAAAAAATTAATTGAAGTACAGGATAAAATTGGGTAATGGCAAAGGTGATATTCATAATATATTAAATACGGGTACAGTCGTGCATTGATGAATCAGAGTGGAAAAACTGACCAATCAAAACAAATAGCAGAGGAAACCAAATTGAGTTTGCTATGTTAGTCTTGGGGCTGGATACCATCACTGTACTGGGAATACCTATAAATACAGTATAGCCAATGAGCAGATTATCACAATAAATTAAAAACATATTGAAATAATAGGAATCAAGACTGAAAATTGAGGCCCAGCAGTGGTTCACGTCTGTAATCCCAGCTCTTTGGGAGCTGAGACAAGAGGATTGCTTGAGGCCAGGAATTTGAGACCAGCCTGAGCAACACAGAGAGATCTCGTCTCTACAATAAATTTTTAAAAATTACCTAGGCATGGTGGTGCATGCTACAGTCCTAGCTACTCAGGAGGCTTAGGTGGAAGGATCGCATAAGCCCAGGAGTTAGAGGTTATAGTGAGCTATGATTTTGCCACTGCACTCCAGCTTAGGTGACAAAGAAAGACCCTGTCTCTTAAAAAATATAATAAATTTAAAAATAAAACAAAATTTAATAATATCAAGACTTATTATTATGAAAAGCTTGTGTTCTGTCCCTTACTCTTATATTCTAACTGCCAATTCCTTTGAAAAGGCAAGTTATAAATACAACCATATGATTGTCAAAAAGC